>CAJNOL010002821.1:0-16756 GCA_905250125.1 Rotaria sordida | reverse complement strand
CTTATTCAAAAAATAACTACATCTATTACTTTTTGAAAACGACAATAGCTAAAATCAAAAAAGTAAATAGCGAGTATTCTATTGAAAAAACTCTGAAAGTTTTTATTAATGACATATTTAAAACAAAGTCATTAGATGCAAAAAGCACAAAACTGCTTAATTACAATACTTGACTTTATACTCCTCGGAATCTTGTCAATCATTTAAGAAAAAAACAAAGTGCTTTACTCATGTCATTTTCTAACATGCTTAAAAACGCGTTTTAGGAATAGTTAGTAACAATCGAATGTTGTCTAAATAATACTGGCAACTATTTGAACACTTAATCAAGTACGATTCAAAGTCTCTCTTCAATTTTTTTAGATTGCCTTTTAATATTACAAAAACCTGTTAGGCAACTATAAGTAAAAAACAAAAAAAAAAGATGTGATGAAAATTATAAAACTAAATAAAAGATAAGAATTATAGATAATTTTGACTACGAATGGAAACAACAGTTGTGTTTAAGGGCGACTTCGAAAACGTAGTCTTCCACTCTTCTCATTTTATCTAGTTTAGGAGTGAAAACTTAATGAAAACGACACTATGACTGTAATTGATCTTCTTTGAAAAAGTCCACTCATTTTAGGTTCCTGCTATTAAAATTTCCTCTGAACCCTAGATTAATTCTAGAAAATCTGTACCATTTTATATGATATATATTTCAAATGTCAGAATGATGATTCTTACTTTGACGATATTTGCCTAATCCAAGCGCTCTAAGCATTTCATCAAATTCATTTTTAACATTCCATGAAGGTGGTTTTATTTGTTGATCAGCTGATCGATTAGCTCGATTTTTCCATCGACGTATTTGTTCCAATGCATGTTTAAATAAAATAGGTGGAAAATCAAGAAAGACTCTTCCATTATTGTCGCGTTCAATCAAATTGGATTGATTTATATTATCATTTTTAAAGATTGAGGCAAGTATTGTATTTGGTATATAAGTCAGAGTCTCTCGTGTAGCATATATTAATTCACCACCTACGTTCAAATGTAAAACTTTGTTTCTGTTTTTAGCAAAAAATATATTTCCGGTTCGTCTTTCTTCTTGTAGCTGACTCGATGGATTCGATGATGACATTAAAACAGCGCTATTTGCTTTTGCTAATAGAGACATCAACATAAACGCCATGATGTACTATAATAGTCAGAGAAAATAAAAGTGTTTCCACGTTCGATTGTAAATAAAATATGGTACGAACTTTTGTCGACAAAAGGTTAAAAGGACCGGTAGTATCGAACCTGAAAGTCGAATTCAATTGTTGAAGTCCTCTTCTACTATTCAATTATTGAATTCAGGTATTCAGACATTCAATTTTTCGCATGTTAACAATAGTTGCTTCCATTCCGAATTTTGAATTCATCTAATATTGCAATTCCTTTCTATCCATCAGCAAATTCATCAGTTCACTTTCTTTTCATAAAACAACAATGGGCCTTCCCAAAAAACATAACGTCAAACAAATACTTTCTAGCATATCCACGTAGGCTACCAGCCACACACAATAAAACTTCTATTAAATCAATATCAAATGTATTCATAGCAAAAAATAATAATTATACATAGAGAGCACCTTCATTAAGAGAGACGGGCTGTATTTATATTCACGACAGTATTCCTCTTTCGTAACACCCTCAGCGAGAGTGATATGCTGTATGTTTATTGACAAGGGTATTCGTCTTTCCTAGTACCTTCAGTGAACGCGATGTGCTATGCGTTAATTACAGGTGGATTTGTGTTTTCACGCTTTTTGTCGCTACCGTCTCACCCTCGAAAGTAATTTCATTTTGGAAAATTTGGCTTACTTTGATGGAAACTAGTACACTGCTTGATATAGGTAGATATATTCAACTGTGTGGTAGAGAGAAAATAGAAAAGCTCATATATATGAAATATGATTCGTTTGGTTTGTATTATGCATCCTGTCAATGACATCAGGGCGTCACTTAAGTTTTTGACTTATGAAATATGGATTAATTGAACATGTGAATATCTGAATTGAACAATTGAATAACTGAATAACTGAATAGTTGAAGTTTCAACTAATCAATAATTGAATTCAAGTTTCAGATTTCACATATACGTCTTTATGAGAACCTTTTATAACAAAGATTTCTCAATTATAGGACGTGAATTTTAGATGACAATCGTTTGAAATTAGACGATCATATTCGAATAAAAATTACTTTGTTTCAATTGTCTTTCATAAAATATTAAACGATTTTGTTTTGGTTTGGTTGAATTTAAATTTGGGAAAACCGGACTCGGTGCAGATCTGTTGCATGTATCCGATATTTGTCAAAAATTCTATTTAACATCATGTGTGGTTTCTCAATGCGGTAATCAAAATTTCTATTCTTATTTTCTCAACAATGACACCTTTAAAAAAAAGGTTAAAACTGACTAAGAAATTCATGTGAACTTTCTCGAAGTATGCTTCTCTACTCGTTCCAGTTTATGAATATAGGAATCCATTCCTAACGATTAACGGCTTTTTGTTTGTACAAAAATGCGTTTTTCTTCGTTAATTTTTCTCACAGGCATTGGATGGCAAAATAGTTATGCAAATTTTAAAAAAATATTATTTCAAATTTATTTGCACAATCACGAAACATATTTCGAAAAATTCAGTAAAATATTTAGTCATTTAATGAAGTATTACTTACCAAAAGACGAACTAAATTTCTCATTCTTGACATTAATAACTGGTTTATTTCTCTAACAAGTGAAACGCTTATGATGGTATTCATACATATATATATATATATATGTCTGTATTATGAATAGAAGGAAATAATAACAGACAGGAATACTAGCAAAGAGTGCCCTTCACATATACATGTCATCACCAATGGTAAATGTTATGTGATATTACCAAATGAAAAGATAACAAAGAAATTCCTCATTGCTTGGCCTAATGTTTCTAGAGCTCTGACTGAAAAAAAAGAAAAAAATTGCAGACCCATCTAACGCAATATAAATCTGCACTTGTCAATCAATATTAACTTCTTTTCATGTTTATATTGCGGAAAATGTAAGCGATCGCATCGTTCTCGCGTTCTTTTTCTATTACACTTGTTCTTCAAAGAATATTATCTGCAAGAACAGTCTTTCTCTATTTTCTTTTTTTTTCTTCCTCTATGTGCGACATATATATATGTACGACAAACTGCTCGTGAATCATATTTCTTATGGAACATCCATGTGTTGTAGCCAACTACTAAAAAACAGAAAACTCTTCCATATGTAAAACTTTGTCGAACTCATCGCGCTGATTATTTTGGTAAAAAAGTATTCAAATTTATTCAATCTGAGGGTTAAAATACTCAAAACACTTCGGCGATTCCTGTTTGCTGCTGAAAAGGGAAGACTCAGAACTGTTCAACCGCTTTTAAAATTTTAGTGATGCTAATTTGTAGAGCGTGTTGAACTATTAACTAACATAATAATCATTCCTGTCAACAGCAACGTTTAAGAGTAAATCTTCAATCTACAATATTCAGTGTATATAAGGATGTGCGGGTCAAAGATCAACTAGGTGGATGATGCTTAATGTTTGAGTTTTGACTTTGGCGCACTTACATAAAGACTCACTGTACAATGGCACTTTCCATAGAGAGTCGTTATGTAAGTGCACCAAAGTCAAAACTCAAAGATTAACCATTATCCACCTAGTTGATCTTTGACCCGCACATCCTTATATACACTGAATATTGAAGATAGAAGATTTACTCTTAACCGTTGCTATTGACAGTAATGATTATTATGTTAGTTAATAGTTCAACACGCTCCACAAACTAGCATCACTAAAACTTTAAAAGCGGTTGGTCAGTTCTAAGCCTTTCCTCGTGAGCTGGTCAACTCCTAGCAAAGACCGTAATGTAGATGTTCGTGAAGCTGATCGCTTTGTTCATTTCATACTTTATTAGATTTGCCGTAAGCTTTTAGATAGTTATATGTAGAGATGTAAGCCAATCGAGTGAGTCACCACTGCTGTCGATAAATTCATCGGTTTACATCTTTAACTGTGTGATTATTTCATTCTCAAATAAAGCAGATAGATTTTTCACTCAATCTATATTTGAATAATTGTGATTTTTAATGATTTTCAAGTACAATTAACTTTCACAATAAAATTTCATTCTTTTTTCTTTAAAGAGAAAGATCATCGTTAAAATATTAAAACAATACAAATACTTCGAATCCTGTTAATCGTTGATTTGCTCATGTGTTGTATTGAATGTCATTTCGAAAAATAGTTCAAAAAATTGTTGAAACTCTTCAATGGTTAGAGTGTTTTGTAATATAATGAAGATATAATAACCATTAACACTCATGTAGTCGATAAAATGTTCTGTTTGTGTAACATCAAATCGATAAGAAATCTGAGAATCGAAATAGCGATTCCATTCTCTCCTTCTTGAAGATTTATTTAGATAAATATATATAGATATGCTCAAATATATTATATTCAAGAATATCATTAGGACCATATAAAACAGGAGATACAATAATATATGAAGGATCGTATATTGATATGATAGTGTACATTGAAACATATCAAGATTTTCTTGACCCAGAGAAGCAATATTAAGTAAACATAAGACACGATGAGGAAATATTTTACTTTCAATGGATACAGAATTCATTTCCAAACGTAAACTGACCAAACCAAAAATAAATCCGGCTATGAGAATAGTAGTATGAAAAAAGTTGATCATTATATATGTTATAAATAATTTCTTCCCGAGCGAATGAGTTAAACAACGTGCCGTTGACGTTAGATTTCCCAATGCATTACCATGTTTAAAATTCACATGTGTATTTTCTATCTTCTTTTCAAAGAAAGATCTCAATAATCGAATCACTCTTGTTTTATCATTTGCTGTTGAAAATGATGCTATTACAAGATTACATACTTGTGTTAACTGACTTCGGTCGAATAATACTAGTGGAAACATGGAAAATATTAATAACATAAGAATAGTAAATGGAGTCCATTGTCCCATAGACCTGTAATTATAATCAGACATTAATCGTATCACAGTGAACTACACTAACTTGTATGGATGCTCTCGTACTTTTGAAACGATCTTTTGATTTAAATCATCTAACAGATCCAGATACTTAATCACTTTTGTAAGAATTCAAAATATACTTACAGTTTAAATCTAGATAAGTTTCTCCACTAGAACAACGACTATTAATGTAAGATAACGTATTCTGATCAACGGGAACCGCTAAATATACACAAATATTTATTGTATTGAGAGACGATGTACTTTGTCAAATTCTGATATTGATTATATCAAGGGAGAAAGAACTGAAGTCGGATTTTTTTTGATTAAGCTGATTAAAGTGATTTTTTACTCAAAAAATCGAGGATAAACAATCAGTTTAATAAAAACCTTAGAGATATGAAAATAATAGGAAAAATCAAAAATATAATTTTTTTGTAATTATTATGATAGACCTCATTGTCTAAATGAAGGCCTTAAAATAAGTGTTTGACTTAAAAATCCATAAATATCTGGTTGAGATGTGTTTAAATTATTTTCGTTGGATACAGAATTCTTTTTTCTATGAGAATTTCTAAGAATGTCTTAGATATATTTAAATCGTTTTCTTTCGATAAATGCGAAATAAGGCCCTGAGATTGAGTTATATTATTATAAATATTAATATTTTCACTCTTATGAAGTTATAGTTTATACGGACACATCAACGAGATTTTTTCATCAGATACATCACTCAACGTACTCTTTCTTATATAGATGTTTTCAACTTTAAATTCGATGTTTATTAAAACACTTTTGCTCAATCAGTTGTTTTTAATTATTTTTTTTCTAATTTATAATTGATTTAAATCATAAAATGTAGTTTTTTTCCCTTGCTTTTTTCTCAAACTTTTCTGCTTTACTTTTTGGAAATGAGAATTTACATCTATAAAAGAAAAAGCACATGAATGGCAATTATAATGCATAACTCATGAGTACACTTAATATTTCTTTCATTTTGGTTTCTAAAGACCAGTTACGGTCATATGAATTGTTTTCTCTTTCTGCTACTTACATTTCTAAAAGGGGGAACTTTCAATGTATTTAACACTGGATAAATTGAAATTGTCGAATGTTTTTATAAAACAATTGAAAATGTGATATCGTTCTCATAATATCCAATTGAAAAGGATATAGCATCTTATTATGGAGATATACCAAAAAAGATAAATATAGAAATGGTACTTTGAACACTCTTTAAAATATTTTAATGATCTAATACTATGTTCATTTCATTGAATAAGATGTGAAGATGGTAGATATACACCAAAACCAATACTGGTTTTCAAAGAATAAGTCTACAATGATTTCCTTTAACTCTTTACTCCAGGCTGGGTCGTTTTCGACCCATTCGTACGATTTACATAATTTAGTAAAAAAACGTCTGATTGACAAGATTGTGGAATATTTGTCTAGAGAATTGAATGAGCTATAAATGCATAAAAAAGAATTTCTTCTCAGTCATTATTTACCCGACTTATTTGAGTCAAAAAAATGTGAATTTTCGAAAATGTGAAAAAATCCGTTTTCTGAGTTTATTGCTTTTTCTTATTTATGTAGACAGAGTACTCAGACATGCTAATTGTTGATGTGTACTGCTACTACACTAACCTCTTTCAAAGAAAGATCAAATGGATTTGCTAATTATTCGAGAACGAGCACCATTCTTCAAGTCAATTTGGGTCGTGTTCGACCCGTCCGGGTTGAGTGACATCAAATTTTTATTTTTCTGAAATGATTTCCCCTCACTAATATGATTACATAATTAGGATATTTTCCTATTAAAAACTTTTGTACAGTCAAAAATAGTCAAATGACGGGAGAATTTGTCTGTTTTTTTGGATTCAGACATAGATACATCAACTATCTAGTCAGTAGGTCACTACATTACATTCTCTTTCGATTGAATCATGAGAATAAAATCGTTTCTTTTCTTTCATTAACGGTGGCATTGTGTTATCATATGTCAATATTCATCCCCGTATCCATTGCCTATCTCTTACGTTCTATCACTACACATTAAGGCCTATTTTGTGTTGTTTGTTGTAAAATTTCGTTTAAAAAAAATTAAATGTATCCAATATCATTTTTGAAAAATTTGATTTTGCAGAAAAAATTATTTTTACGAAAAGAAACACGTCAGGTCATAGGAATTCAGCATAAACAATCCAACAAAATCGTAAAAATAGCATGTTGAAAAAAATTCAATTTCCATGTCACACAACCCGAATGGGTCGTTTTCGACCCATTTTAAACTATCGCAGGGAAAAAGCTTCACTAAAATTTGGCTACATCCTTGGCATATTGGGCCCGTATTTACACTATTCCTATACTTGAATCGGTACTAACTTTGCCGGATCAGTTTTAGGGAGCAAAGGGTTAAACTTTATCATATTTGTTCCTTAGAATGAACCTTTTGATCCAACATGAGGGATAAAATTTTCTTTTGATAAAGTCTATCATAGAAATCAAACTTTAAAAAAAGATAAAAATCTTTTAGAGAAACAATCGTAATGTGATTATTTGTATGATCTAATTGTTTTCATACATTGAAAAGGAATTTTGTAGATTCTGTTACGAACAATTTTTTTAATGTCTCTTTTACACTGTGAATTTATTTCTGTTGGAAATATATGATGCAAATGTATTATTTGATTTCTGTTTTAACTCTATTTATTGACATGAATATCTTATTACAGATCAAGTATAACAGTATATTTACTTACATATTTACCCTTCAAACATTGAACAACTGTTAATCAACGCAAAATTTGACTGGATAATTTCTTATGATATACGGCCTTATAGGTCAAAAATTTAGTGAATTCGATAAAAAAAAAAACTCGAGAAGGAAATGTTGAAATGATGATTCATTCAAGACTTTAGCTATTCTCGATAGATTCTACTCAATGAAAAAAAGTTTCAGCTGAATAGTTTTTTACTATTTAGAATTGTTCTCTCTATATCATTTTCCTAGGAAAAATATAGGATCAGGCGGTATCTAATAGTAAAAGATATTCTTTTTTTTGTAAACTAGCAGAAATTTCCTTGTGATTATGAAGGCTTTTTGATGTTTAGGTTTCGACCGGAGAACTTAATTTAAACGTTATATTTACTCGTGGTAATTCATTAATTCCGGCTGAATAATGAAAATCTATAGTTAAGTTTGTTTTCAAGACTGATTTGAAAAACTTTTGCATTTGTCAGTAAAATGATTCCAATCGCAAAGGAATTCTAATCGAAAGAAGAGCTTAAGTGATTTAGAAAGTATTCAACTAAATCACTTATCGGTTTAAAAATATAACGAGGAAAAGCCGGTGAAGTGATTTATTTAGAAATCATTTAATTTTTCTGGTACTCACGGATGAAGCATAAAGAATGGCCGCGTGTTACATTTCGGCTTTCAATCGCTTAATGCGTTCTATTAAAAAAAACAAAATATACCACAGAATACAACGTACATAGCTCTACAATTTATAAAGAACAGCTAATTTTATAAATACGCCTTTTGTTTTCAACATGAACAAATTTCTATGTGACCAGGTTTTGATGCCTCAAGCAAGGTCATTTATTGGTGCATGACAAATTCCTTTCCTTATTTCATGAATTAATGAATCGTAGTGTGACACGACATTTGAGCTCCTGATAGTTGGGCCTATCGACAATAGAGTCTCTAATATGATGAAAGTGAGGGTGAGGACTCAAATATCGATAGGCTCAGCTGTCGGGAGCTCAACTATCCGGGGCTCAATAGCTGAAGCTCAATTGTTGATATATCGAATCGTAGTTTTTAACTTTATCTCATTGCATATTGTTGTAATTAGAACATGTATCTATTGATCTAAATTCAATACTCAATTGTGGCCTTCGGTATGACTTGTTAATCTCAAGCAATAGAAAAGAGTTTATTGTGTACCAATTAAAGATGTTCGAGACTATTAGGAAAAACGTTGGAGACACCAAACCGAGACTACAAGAAAAAGAAAAGTTGATAGAACTGAGACTAGTCCTCTGAGAAAAAAGTTGTTCTAACGAAACTAAAGGCTCTAATTAAATATTTCATCATTTTATGCAATTTATCTTACAAATAATAATTAAAACAAAGTTTAGGAGAGTTCGTCCTCAATATTACATTTGCCGACTTAGGAATCAAAAAATGACTGTTCATAAATTAGTCTACACTTAATATGAACAAATTCTAACATGATTTTCTCTAAGTGAAAACCAAAACCGGAGTTGATGGTTCTCCCAATTTTGATCAAAAGTAAGAAATATCGAAAACAAATATAGCACTATATGTTTTAAGATAGAATATGGAAAATCAAAGTGTATGAATGTCCGAAAATTTTCTGCACCCTAAACTTCACTCTTACTTCGTCTTCAATTTCATCCCTCACTCTTTGTTTTTGAAATGTTTTTTTTAATGTTTGACCACAGTTAGGATTACCGGATCACTATTCAAGAATGTAAAATCATAGCGACCAAGACCACATTGGAATCAGGCCTCAGAGTTGAAGCTGGTCCGATCCGACCGAATCGAATTTTTATCAATTGGTCGTTGCAAAATTTTTAATTGTATTCATCTTATATTAGACAGTTTGCCTGTCCGGATCTACGTGAATCGTTCTCTCGATGAATAAAAGATAAATGTGGAAACTTCGGATTTAAATCCGAGAGTTATGTGTACTTCAAAAAGTGAATGGGACAGATGAGTCATCCTAGAATGCGGAGACATAAAAATTATCCTGGCAAATCTTTTCTATAAACACTTGATTTCTATTGGCTACTGTTCAATCAATAGGATTTGGGGGCGAATACAGCTCAGATTTGACCTCTTCACCTTGATTTACCCTAAGAAAGTCGTTTTTCCTATAACTTGATTTCTATTGGTTACTGCTCAACCCATGAGATTTCGAGGCGAATGGAGCACAGATTCGAGTTCTCCACCCCAGAAAACCTCGAAATATCATCTCTGTGATCCGAAGATAGAGCTCTAATTGTGGATCAATTAGAGCGGGAACAAAAACAGAACCGAATTCCGTTCAATTATCTTTGCAATAGATGACTTAGCTTTCTTGTTTCCTTATGTTTTATATACCATTTTGGTAGCTCATGAAATTCTCTATCGAATAGTATATAATAGTTGGGGTTTTATTTGACTATGATAGAAAAAGTTTTTTACGAAAACAGAGAAGGGTCTATCTTCTCATAGGAAAGCATAAGGAAAAATGACTATTTTTGCAATAACTCAGCAATGGCTCGGCCAATCATTTTCATCTTGGAATTCGACCGAGATATTGTTGAGACTAAACTGAGTAGGAAATTTCATCGTGACCGGACTTTCCTTTCAAAAGTTATCGTGTAAACGGCCGGACGGACACTCTGACCGATTCTAGAGTGTACTCTCCTCTTGAGTACACAACAAGAAGAAGCACTGGTGCATTTGTATTAGTGCCTATGTAGAGTTCGTACAGTCCTCTATCTATAGATACCACAAGCTCAGTTGAATTACACATACATATAAAAATATCGAAATAGATTTCAGACCACTGTTTATACACTAACAGAAAATTAAAACTTTTGAGCAGCATTCAGTGATAGAGTTTTTTGCTGTGGGAGGCCATGCCTCCTTTAATAGTTACGAATATACAGTGGCAGTTTGTGATGATCGATTATCTATCTTTCACGACGATTTTCAAGTGGAATCGTTTTTGTGAAGACGGATTATTATACATTTTTAATAATCCATACGTAAATAGCACAATTATTATAAATGTGAATAACGTAACTGTTACAACTTTTATAAGCCTGATGATCAAAGATAGTCGAACCAAATCTGGATACATAACAGACACTATTACAATTCCAAATTTACAGCGCATAGTATTTTATATGATCAATTATATATGAGTAAGGTCAGTTCACGAAAATATCACATTCTCTAACATTACGTTAAAGATATATCCACCATATCTAGAACCATCATTAATAGCTTGTTATTCATCTTTAGAACGACGAGCTCATTCGTATATTGCAGTATGTCATAGAGCAGTATCATTGTAAACTGTCACCATACATTCATAGATATTGCTTGGCAACTAGCCTTTCAAAGCATAAAACTTTGTTTCAATTTTTAATTTTCTGTCAATATATAAACACTGGTCTAAAACCTATTTCGATATTTTTGTATGTAAGGTGCGCACAATTCAAGAGTTTAGCAAAATTTTTTTTGTTTTTATTGGATAGAGCTCGTCGAGCTCCATAGGAAAAAATGTATTTTCAATTTTTCCAAAACTTCTTTTCATTAAAACAATTGTGAATACTATTATTTTCTAAGATATATAAAAACAAGCCGATATACTGACTTACATGTCCTGCTTTTTCTTCTATAAGACATTACAATTCTGGATCTAATTTTTTTCTCTTTCTCATCTACGATAGAGCTTAGAATAATAATCGAAACTTTGTTATATATAACAAAGTTTCGATTATTATTCTAAGCTCTATCGTAGATGAGAAAGAGAAAAAAATTAGATCCAGAATTGTAATGTCTTATAGAAGAAAAAGCAGGACATGTAAGTCAGTATATCGGCTTGTTTTTATATATCTTAGAAAATAATAGTATTCACAATTGTTTTAATGAAAAGAAGTTTTGGAAAAATTGAAAATACATTTTTTCCTATGGAGCTCGACGAGCTCTATCCAATAAAAACAAAAAAAATTTTGCTAAACTCTTGAATTGTGCGCACCTCATGTGGAATTCAATTGAGCTTATGGTATCTATAGATAGAGGACTGTACGAAGTCTACATACGCACTAATACAAATGCACCAGTGCTTCTTCTTGTTTTTTAATAAAACCAGTCCGAAAACTTTTTGAACGTCCCTCATAGTGATAACTCTGCTAGGGGAAAAACTTAGCATGCATTAAAAAATAACAATAATTTCTTTTCTGTCGAACACTTTTCGATATCCAAACTCAAATTTTAATGCAAGAATCATTTTCTACAATATTCTTGCCCAGGTTGTATAATTCGATCCAAAAACCGCCATTTAGTCAGGTGATTAATCAATCGGCTATTAATCGATCGGTCTCTTATCCATTTAACTGGAAGATGAAGCGCCAGCCACAAAAACATGACTCCAACTAATTAGCGATATTCTCTTCAACCGTAAGACACGGATAGGATTTACAAATGTACTAAGAAGCTTTACGGCAATGGTTATTATGGTTTTTCCTTTTTTTTGAAGATCTGAAAAATATGGTCAGAAACTCTAGAAGACTCGAAAAAAATTTCTGATATAATTCACAGTTTTCGAAAATGTTTCCAAATACATTTTGATTTTCCATCAAACGGATTTTACAGAGTACTCACTTCAAACAGTTGAAAAGTCTTCAAAATTGCATTTAATTTCATGTTTAATTATAGATTTTCGCAAGTAATTTCTGGAAATTTTAGCTTGGACTCAGTAATATGCAGAGAAGTAAACGTGCAGCATCTCTGAGCATTATAGCTACTCGGATTTTAACCAAATAATTTTTCGAGTCTCAAGTAATAGTTATGTGTTAAACTTGACGTAGGGAGACCACATTTCTAAACGAGTAAAGTACTTTCATTTTATCTTGATTTTAAAAATTCTACACGCAACGAATACACGTGAATTACTTTAATCTAAATTAATGGTTAATTTCTGTAATTGTTGTGGACTTATAGAGATATGTCTAGAAGGCTAAGATTGGAAGTTCACACTTTTCACGGGTGATCGATGATAATTTGGTGAATCAATTGTTATAAGACTCTGAATTGTTAGTAAAAGTTGCAAGAACACAAGTGTAATTTGAATAAAACTCAGCGATAAAACTAAGTTTTTCCAAAATTCAATGGATGTATATTGGTCTTCCGCCAGAGATGGAATTGGTCCAGGTTTTCGATGACCGATATCGGTCCAAATAGATTAGACCGAATCGGCTGATCTAGTCTGTTTAGCGACCAGTAACTGGTACCGATTCCATCTCTGCCCCTCGTCTAAGATATACCGATGGAGTTTTACAAAAATTAGTTTTGCTTCAAAATTAATTTCTGAAATATTTAACAATGCAGGATACAGTGACTAATATAGGATATATTATTATACATATTGGATACAATCGTACATGTGGCATTTTACCATAACAAGTCATATAAAAGTTTTTATTACTTTTCTTTCTGACGATATTCGGTGTAAGAGGGAATTACGTAGTTCACCCTCAAGATGTTACCGCAAGATAGTTTGCTGACACTTGGAAGTTCTCAAATCATTTTCTCTAAACTTTACTTAACTCTGATACGGTAACTTGGGGTCTGTTCGGACGCCAAGGACTTTCCAATCAATGTTATATTCACAACAACATCAGATCGAACTGTGCCTCTGTGAATAACCTCTTGTAGAGTAAGTTAATAATATCAGCTAGTTACTTATCATTGATCATTAATATAGTAAGCAGATTGACTTTTCATAACTTTCTCTTTCTCATGTTCGAACCGATTTCATCTTGTTCACTTTCTCACACTATATTATAGCACGTACTGAAGTCATACCATAGAAGAGAAGGCTGTGCGGGATGACATTATTCCATTATACCTGTGTTTGGCTTTTATTTTCCTTCCTTTTTCTGTTCTTCTATCACATATAAGGAATGTTCGACTGACTTTGCAAGCTATTGGACTACCACTTACTACCTCACTACCTAATACAATACCAATTAATGATATAAAACAACGTCGCCGACTTTGCTCAAGAAGACGCGATCGGAAAATCTTCAATCTCTGCGTAACTTACTATGCTCCTTATTGTCCAGATCATCACAAGGTCATTTGTGATATATGCTGCGAGTCATTTACAGGATGAAAGTGAATGATCACATTTTTTTGGAAAAAACAGAGTAAAAGAACTAAAAGTAATAGCATTTATTTCTTATTGTTCTTGTAATGAGCTTCTCTATAGAGCCTATATAGCTTTAACATCATATAAAATCAACTTTGTGTATCATATCTGTTTTATTCAATCGAAACCCGCACATCTCCAGGTTGACAACAAGTATCAGCCCTTAAGGTTGACGTCAGAGTTAACTATAAAATACATTACCTTGTATTTTGGTTGTCACTTACGTATTTACAGTCCTTTCTTACCCTGTTCTACCGACTTTAATGCTACATTAGCTCTTAATTTATCTGATTCCTTTGTTAGACCTTTCTATAATGTTTCTTGTTATGAAAATTATATCTCACTCACCCTGAAGATATCTCATACAGGTATAACTTACACATTTGTG
The DNA here is from genome assembly GCA_905250125.1 of Rotaria sordida. Taxonomy (NCBI): domain Eukaryota; kingdom Metazoa; phylum Rotifera; class Eurotatoria; order Philodinida; family Philodinidae; genus Rotaria; species Rotaria sordida. The sequence continues at coordinate 2,341 of CAJNOL010002821.1, read as the reverse complement.
ACGTGCAACTAAAAATATTTGTAATATATTTCTTCGTTATCAGACCTTTTTCAGGTTACCTCAGTGTCTATTCAAGGATGAGATATGGGTAGATATGTAGTTTTATAGACTGGGCATATCATTGTTATCAATATTCTTTACTACACTATAAAAAAAACATAGATATCCTTGAAAAAGCCTTAAAGACTTTTAGATGGTAACAAAATCAGAAACTGTTTAAGGCTTCCGAGGAATGGTTTTCGAACGCTCGAAAACTCTAAAATATCCATATAAAATTTGTGATGGAAGCAAATTAACTATCAAGTACCTTCTGTTCCATTACTTAAAGCAAAAGAAGTACTTTCAAATGAACTCATTAAACAGTAGCGTAACCAGGCTTTCACGCTAGGATGGGCTCAGCCTTGGGTATTATTTGAGATTGATTGGAGATAGTATAACTTTCATTTATTTATTTTCTAAGCACACGTGGTGCCTTTTTGATCTCCATTAATATATTTTTCAATAAGAAACTATGGATTATAACAAAAATAATGTTTCAAAAACACAGCATCAAGATACACCATATTAACAAAAAAAAGCAAGAAAAACTCAGAGTAAACGATAAAAAAAAGAAAGAGACATATAGATGGCTTTTCCGAAGTATAATCTAACTACTTTTGTGCTTCTTACCAAATATGTCGATCTTTGCCTTTCAAATCGATGTTGAAATTCCGTTCAACGGCTAACAGCGTGAGATCGCTTAGACGTTCGTCGCCCATTGAGTTTCGACAACACTTCTTGATCAGCTTCAAATGGGAAAGACTTCGTTCAAAAGTGGTTAAGGACACAGGTAAACACAAAGTACTTTTCGGTAAAGAAGTTGTTGCCGAAAATGCTTTATTCATCGGTGCCAATTCAACAAATCTGTTATGGTTTTCAGCGACTATCTTTTTTCTTGAATAAAATATTTAACGACCTGAGTTCATTGTCCAGTTGAATAATGTCGATCGTGAGATGAAATGCAAGCAGTTAGAGGTGGTTGATGTCCAAGAAACGTTCATTGTTCGGACGAGCAGCTAAGATACTTGAGAGCAGAAGAATGCTTTCGTTGCCGAAACGATTATTTAATTCAATGAGTATCGAACCAGTGAGTGAATAAATAAAACAGTTCGTGTCAGATTTTTTCTTCGTTTGAGTCGAATGATTCCTGATTTCCTTGATCTCAATGACCAACAGTTGTTGTAATGATAACGAAATCTTTGAATCTAGTTGCTTTCGAAGTTTTTCGACGGAACCTGGTTGGTTAATCCATTTTAACATTGCGCTTCTTTCCAAATTCCATAACATTATTGAGTAAATGTTTGAATGTTACTTCGTTTCGCATACATTGAATTTGATCGATTACTGGTCGAATCAATATTTTTACATTGACATAATCAACAGAGACAGTTAAGGGCTCTCTCTCTCAGAAACGGTCTTCCACTTGGGAACGTACATTTGAGCTGAAACTTTCAAGGATGACTTATCCTGGTGAGATATGCTTCTGGTAAAAATTACAGCTCTATAGGTCGTACTAGGCCAGAGCTCTAGGCGATTTACGATCCATTTTTGAAATCGATGTAACTTTCTCACGAGATCTGCTATAGAGCTCGGGGTGGTTTCAAATTAAAGCTAGCCACTGGGCACAACTTTTATCCGACCAGAATGTTGAAATCCCATTCCATTCATTTTTTATGAGCATTTTTGGTAACAACGTCTAAAAATCAGCATAAAAAATGGTTGTCCAACGACAGTAAATTCCACTTTTCTCAGCCCAGGAACAAACTATAAAAAATCCATTCGGACAAAAGTTGGCTATGATGAAGACCTTTAAAACAAAAAAAACCATCGATTATATCCCGAGCCAGAACGAAGTTATTCCAGTTTTCCTATCTGAAAGCTGTATTTTGAGAAAAATTCTAAAAAAATTTTAGAACTGGATTTTTGCATTCAAATCCAGAGAAAAAAACATATTACAATGGTATATTACTAATTCATTCCAGTGGATCGTTTTAAAGCACGTAAGAGATTAAGCTAACTAACACCATCTGACATTTTGAGTAATATAAACATGCTCTACTCACGAGGGAAGGTATCCAAGTGTGGAGTAGCTGCCTAATTCGAGTTCGAATATAAATGAAAATTTCGAGGCACACCCCCTTTTTATTAGCCGAAGAAAAAGAAAAATTTTTTTTCGAATTTGAATTTATCATTTGAACGAGCCGCCCATATAACTCCGGCAGAAAAAGAAAAAGATAATATTTTTATTCGAATTCGAATTTATAATTCGAATAAGCCACCCATATAATTCCGAAAAAAAAAA
>CAJNOL010002820.1:17453-27955 GCA_905250125.1 Rotaria sordida | reverse complement strand
TCTCATTATTACCCATTGATTGATATAACAGACCGATGTTGTTGTAAATTGCAGCTAGATTTGGATGATCTGATGGAAGAGATTTTTGTTGAATTTCAAGCGCTTTCTGCAGATCTACTAAAGCACTACAGAAATTTCCCGAATGGAGTTTCACACGGCCAATGCTGGCGATGGTATCAGACCTTAGGTAATGACCTATGCCTAAGCCGTCGACGGATGTTGTTTGGAGTAAAACATCGAGTATTTCGAGCGCTTTGTCGAATTCACCCATCTTCTCCATCAATAAAGCTAGACGAAACCGTCCATGTGGTAGTATGCCAATTTCATCTCTTAAGTAGTTGGTCAGATTTTTCAATTGCGGGTCATGATCAGTGGTCAGTGTTAGATTAACTTGCCACAGTTGATGTTTGATTTGTTTGATATCATCAATTCGAAAAACTGCGTGCATTGAAAAAAGTATTTCTTCTTCTGATTGAAAATTACTGATGTCACTTATTGATGCATAAGACGTAGAAGAGTTTGATGAATCAAGTTCCATGTGAAATAAAACTCCAACCGTATCAGGATTTTGACGTGCACTATCGGCGTACAAGAAGGAAACGTCACGGTCAACACTTGTCGATAAGAAATTGTTGAAAGACAAAAGACCAGATTTGTTTTCCTGTATTTTTCTAAAGTCAACCTCTGATAATCCTTGTCCTCGATAAACGATTATATTTGAAGCCTGATGATTTTGTAAGTGTTTTTGTTCGATTTCTTTATGAAGATCTTGAATGAAAAATCCCATCTTTATGATCACTTCGGTATCTTGAGTTCTTAAAGCTTTATTCAGTGTAGAATATAAAAAGGATTCTTTTGTGTACCACCAGATAGGTGGATGCTGTTCATAAGATTGCTGGAATTGATATAATGTCTTTGACTGAGAATCTTGCTCTGAAAAGGAATGAAGGTAGAAATCAATGAATTCTCTTCTTGCATTATCATCATATTTCATTTCAAGAATAATTTCTTTGAGCAATTGCGTATACATAAATGACTGATCTAATGTATCCAAACTTGGAGATGTCGGTGAAACAATACTAAATGGTGTTAAATCAATCGTTAGCCTACAGACATCTTGTTTAAGTAAATCACAAATCGATTCGATTTGTGAAAAAATTCCTTTAACTTTTCTGTATTTTTTTATGCATTCATTATCATGTATTTGTTGACTGTTGATAATATAGATTGTATGAAGCTGAGTAATATCTTCAATAAGAGGAATGATTGATTGATCGAAGGATTCTGAAATAATCATGAATATCTTTTCATGTCTGACATCAGTAACGAATTCAATACATTGATTTGGATCAGTAAATATTTTGACCGAATTAACGACGTATTTCAATTTATTAATACAGTTGTCTATATCTTCGTCAGAGTAGTTTATATTTAAATTCAGCCAAATAACAATAAAATTCTCTGCAATGCGAGATCGTATAATCTGTGATATGTTGTTTTGGATGTTAGAAGTTGTGTTGATATCTGGTGAAGAATCAGATACTGTATTTGTCGAATCTTCAATAATACTTCTGGATCTGGCCGTTAAGCTTACATCTTCTACTGATGATACAATACTAAACTTGGATTCTCTTTCGTTCATCATATAGAGGTTCCGCTACAAACAGTAACTTATAGATATGAAAGATAAAATCGATGTTAGGCTCTTACCAGAGGTGGGCACGGTTCAGGTTTTTCAGAATTTAAACCGAACCGAAACCGAGCGAAACGTGAGCAATGCTGAACCGAACCGAACCGAACCGAAACCGAAATATCTAAAAACCGAACCGGACCGAACCAAACCGAAAATGAAATTCTTAAAAAGTAGTCTAAAGATAACTAGTATTGTAATCTTCACTTTAACTCGTGTATCTGACGAGGAAACCTTCCAAGATGTAACCCTTAGATTTCAATGATTTTTGTACATAGATACTAACTAGTGCCCTAGTAAAATCCGAAAAGAGTTTGAGTTCAGGATCCTTTCTTCAAAAGTTATGAATATTTTAATTTCACTTCTATGTAGATCATAATATACAATATTAAGAAATCAGCAAAGTTATGAAAATACGATAGAGAAACGAATTTCTTTTTCTGAGAGCGTTGTTAGATATTTGTTGTACTTATGAGAAATTTTTATCTTTTTGCTCTTCATATTATCGAGTTATAGGATTTCGGATTCGACAAAGGACAATCAGATATTTATAGAGAGTGATAGTATACGATATGTTATAGAAGTGAAATTAAAATATTCATAACTTTTGAAGAAAGGGTCCTGAACCCATATCCTTGTAGGGCTTTTACTAGGGCACTATGTAGTATCTGTGAACAAAAAATCATTGAAATCTGAGGGTTACACCTAGAGAAGTTCCTTCGTAAGTTTGGATGATTGTAATTCCCCTTTCTCAAGTTGTCGAGCACGAATACCAAAACATTTCCAACAATTAGATTCTTTATATGTTACATAAACAACAAACCAATTACTTTTATTAAATTTTAAATTCGTAATAATATTTTCTGCAGATATATGTGGAACAATATGCGGCACATTTGATAAATCAGATGAAATAGAAAAAGTGGTTTGTTGAATATCGCTGGAATCTGTTGAAGAATCAAGATCAATAACATCATTTACATTTGATAAGGGAGAAATATTCATTTTATATTAAACTTGATATACTTGTCACCACTAAAAGTATGTGAATGTTTTCATATATGAAAAAAATAATTGCCTATTTAAGTCCCGTTATTCATAGACGAATAAAGAAAGACTATAGAGGATAAATGAATACATTCATTGTTACTAACGATATCTTGCAGTGATTCATTTCATTTGCTTTACATGTACATATGCTCATCTAAAAAGATATCGTAAGCGTCTACGGATATAAAGAATAAAAATGCATATTCATAAAAATTTTATCCAAACTGCATCAATTTAGATTAGAACCGAACCGAACCGAACCGAAACCGAGTGCCGAACAGAACCGTGCCCACCAATGGCTCTTACCTGTTTTTATTACAGTAAAAACTTGTAGTTCGATAAGAACTCTATTTTTTTCACAAATGAACAATTCAATTTATACCTGATTTTGCACTATCAGTTTTCCAACTTCACATTATCATTCTTATTATCTTAATGTGCTCCTTAAAAAAAAACATCAATTCATGAAATTGCCACAAATTTATTCGCGTAATCGCCATAAAGAAAACAAAAAAAAAGACTAATAATTGATTATGTTGTCATTGTACATAGGACAATCAAAAAGTTCTGAGAACTAGTAACATCCCTTCAATGCACAGTACATTACAGATATGTGCAGTCCACGGGTTTCACCCCACGGAGCCACGTGGCGACGGGCGGGTGGGGCACAAAATTTTATAATCTACGGGGGTCGGGCAGGTACGGGTAACGTCGAGACATGGGCGGTCCGGAGCGGGTTGGACTTTTTAAAAAATGTAAGGAGTTCGGGCGGGGCGGAGACAGTTATGTACGGGTTCGGACGGCGCGGGGATAGTTGTGTACGGGTTCGGGCGGGTAGAAAAATTTTTCGAGGTATGATGAAGGACCGTGAAAAATTATTTATAGATGTTAAGCTAGATTTCCATTGAGAAATATATTGAGTGATTCATTATCTTCATCGTATTATCGACAAGCTTTCTTGTTCTTTTCCATTCCTTGCCGTAGTCATATTTTTTATTGTTAAATCATTCATTTTTTGGAGTTGAACACTAAATTATTCTCCATTAACCTACGAATTAATACTGAACTTCGACTATTCATTTGTATCAACAAGCGAAGAAGGCCAACAAAAGCAAATTATGCAACAAGGATAAATGCTTTTAATTAATTGTTTTTATCAATAACGATGACGAAATTAGATGATTGTCATATTCCAGAACAGTCAGTCCCAAGAGATTTATGGTGACTGACCTATACTCATTCTATCGATTATAAAGCTAATTGAAAGATCAAAATATAAGATTTGTCCAAGGCTGCAGTGCCCACATGGTGTATGAGAAAGGATATCCTCTTTTAAAAAATTTTCAATTTTTTCTAGGGAAACTCGCATTTTATTAAAAATATGATAAAAATTCCAAAATATAGATCAACACTGCCTGCTCAAAAAAATTAAGTATACATCATTTTCACTATAAAAAAATTCATAGCAGCCACCCTCCTCCCGAACACCTGTGCTTTTCCTCCTCTCACATCTATACTTTTGTCTAAATTTCTTCAAATAATTTGGTGAGCTACGTAAAATAAATCACTGAAATTTAGTTCGGGTTTTACGGGAACGGGACGGGGCTCGCCGAAAAATTGACGGGCGATCGGGGCGGGGCGCTGATACTCTTCACTCGGGGGCGGGCGAGACGGGCTAGAAACCCAACGGGTCACGAGCAAGGCGAGGGATATTCAGAAAATTATTTGACGGGGATCGGCGAGGCGGGTTTGGCGTTCGTCGCGGGCGGGACCAGCGGGGTATAAAATATCAATGCCTCGCACATCTCTGGTACATTATACGTGGGTCACTCCGAAAGGTTTTAGATTCTTGATTAAATTTAATAGATATATATGAGTTTGGTAGTTGCGATAGTAGACCCAAGTCTTAGGAGAAAGTCCACAAAGTGTTGGCTCTTGGATATTTCTTCTTTCGTTTTGTTGCAGATTAAGTGATACTAAATTGGAAATAATATTTTACAAGGGGGTGTCACTATAATTTTAAATAGAGTAAATAATGAATTTTATACCAAATGACAGCCTGTCAAAAATTAAGTTTATTAGTACTAAACAATAAGGATTATGGAAACCTTTCGTAGATTGAAATGTCTAAAATTAGGAAATTTCACCGATCATAGGTGTGAAAAAAGTTATCTCAATTTCCTAAATTTAGACATTTCAATGTACGAAAGGTTTCCATAATCCTTATTGTTTGGTACCAGTAAATCCCATTTTTGACGGGCTTTCGTTTGGTATAAAATTCACTATTTACTCTGTTTAAAATTATAGTGACATACCTCTGGCTGAATATTATTTCCATCCCAGTATGAATCTCAAACGAGACCAAATTCGAGTTATCATTTACTATGATACATCAACAAAACGGAAGAAGAAATGTCCAAGAGCCATATTCGAAAGGTTTTAACAGCAGCGCAAATAGCGAAAAGACAAGTTATTTAGTTTTTATTGTCATCATACGATGTTTCGGTAAATTTATCATTATTATCAAGTAAAAAGGAGATCGCTTACAGAAAAATAATATATAGACACTACATGACCTTCTTCTATATAGCAAAATTAAGAATGTATAATAACAGTCCCCCTCAAAACCCGTCCTGTACTTCGTCGTGGTGTGAGGGCGAACATCTGAGTACGGGACTACTCGTTGAAGCTATGTCATCAGTGATGGCAGCTGCGGCTAAAGAATCACCTAGGGCGCTACGCGAGGTGGACAGACTCAACGGGAACCCTGAAAATGATAGGCAATACAGGCGGTGACCGGATGGCCGGTCTAGAGCGGACGCGAAGGTCTTCTTTGCAAACAGTCAGCTACCTTATCTGCGTTCTCCCGACAAGGAACCAGGGAAATTCTCTGCCTATGTAATTCACTATGAGACAAAACCAAAATACTGGAACGACCAACGACGTAAACGGATCCCAACCATCAAGAGTGGGACCCGCGTTCGGCAGGGTCGGAAGTAAGGCCGACTCGATCGTCATCAGGCAAACTCATTACTACCCTCAAGCAAAACGGTTTCTGTCCAAGAAACTATTTTGTGCTGGTACATGGAATATAAGAACGCTCCTGGAAACAGGGGCGGCTACCATCCTCATCTTAGAACTTGAGAAAGCAAAGATCAACATGATGGCTCTCCAAGAAGTACGCTAGCCCGGTATTGGTGAAACAACATGTGGCTCCTATACAATTTTATGGTCTGGTCTAACTGTCGGCGCTCCACGGTCTGCAGGAGTGGCTTCCGCCCTCGATCGGACCGCCGTCGCAGCTATGATTTCATGGCACTCAATCAACCGAAGACTGTTGACGACTAAATTCAAACGCAACTTCGACTATCTTTCAATAATAATAGCGCACGCGGCCACGAACGAGGCGAGAGAGATTGACAAAGATACCTTCTATCAGCAAATTGAACAAGCAACAAAGGCGATATATCAAAGCGACCTCAACATCTGTCTCGGTAACTTCAACACTGTCACGGGAACATCAAGAATCAATATGGAACACATTATCGGCCAGTATGGAAGTGGCACTCCAAACAACAACACAGATAGACTACTGAACTTCTGTTTGGAAGCTGGGCTAAGAATCGGTGGTTCATAGTTCAAGCGTAAGGATATACACAGGTACACATGGTTCTCAAACGACGAGGTGACCGCCAAGGAAATCGATCACATTTTGGTCAACACTAAATGGTCCGTCCTGCAAAACTGTCACGTCTATTGTAGTCTGGAATTCGACACAGACTGCCGACCTGTAATCGCTACGATGTCGATGAGGCTAAAACGCACAAACGAGAAAAAAATCACACACCTTACATTATAACATCAAGAAGCTGGAAGATCCTGCAGTGCAATTTCAATACGCAGTGGTCACAAGCAACCGCTTCGCCGCACTAGCAGCCGAAGAGACTTCGAGCTGGGACAGATTCAAGGAAACATTAAACGATGTGGCAGCCAAGCAATTAGGTATGCGCAAACAAATGAAGAAGTCGTGGGTCAGCGACACCACCCTCACATTGGTTGAGAAAAAGAGACAAGCAAGACTTCTCAACAAGCATGATGAGTACAAAACATTGAACAAACAGTACAAGGCAAATCTAAAATTGGATCGACAACAATGGGCTGACAACATGGCGAGAGATGGAGAGGCGGCACTCATCGCAGGCGAAGTGAGCGACGCATTCGCTAACTTTCGATGCTTAGCTAAGGCCATCCGACCCGTCAGCAGCCCAATCCTCGACGCAAATGGCAATATAATCAGCAACAAATCATAAAAATTGGAATGTTGCTGCAACTATTATGCTGAACTTTTTAACCGACCCAACGCACCCGACTCCGAGGAATTGACTACCGCTGCCCAATCGGCCATCGAAGATCCAACCATCAATTGCAGCGAACCAACGGTGAAGGAAGTTATCAACTGTCTGAATAAAATGAAAAACGGCAAAGCACCTGGCATATGCAATATTACTCCCGAGATGATGAAAGCTGGAGGCGTCGACTGTAGTATCTGGCTAACCAATATCTTCCAGGATGTCTGGCGTTCCGGTGTCATTCCATCGGATTGGAAAAGAGGCATTATTTTACTATTCTACAAAAGGAAAGGTGACAGGCAGGAGTGCAAAAACTACAGAGGCATCTCATTACTTCCTGTCCCGACCAACTGTTTGCGCGAATTCTTTTGTCAAGAGTGAAGAACTTGCTTTTGGCCAAGCGCAGGAACGAACAAAGCGGCCACACCCCAGGCCGATCAACGGTGGATAGAATCTTCGCATTACTTACTCTACTTCAAACACGGCGCGAGTACAACCGCTCACATTGGATCGCCTACGTTGACCTCAAGGCAGCGTTCGACTCGATCGATCGTAACGCTCTTTGGCTTATACTGGCAAGTCTCGGCATTCCCAAGAAAATCGTCGACCTAATGAGGGAACTGTATTCTGACACATTCAGCTGCGTCCACGTCGACGGCCAACTGTCTGATTAGTTTGAAGTCAAAAGCAGCGTTCGTCAAGGGTGCACAATTGCCCCGGATTTGTTTCTGGCACCAATGGCCTGACTGCTCCAACGAACGGTGCACCGAGGGCTGCTTCGCGCTGCACTGGGTAACGAAGTATTCACCGATTTGGACTTTGCGGACGATGTGGCACTTCTAGCTGAGACTGTAGAAGTACTTCTGCTGGCATTGGAGGTCATGCAGCATGAATCTCGCCCGCTGGGCTTAGAAATCAACTGGCCAAAGAGAAAAATTCAAGAAACCGGAACCGAACTAACTGATAACAACGCACAATCCATACTCGACCAAAATGTGGAAGTGGTCGGCTCATTTGTCTACCTAGGTTGCACGATTCACAAAACGGGTATCAGTGTACCACAAATCACCAGAAGGATCGCCATCGCTCGAAACTGCATGAAGACACTGGACAAACCTATCTAGCACTCAAGCATATTGCTACAGACCAAAATCCATCTTTACAACTACTATACACTACTAATCCTGCTGTGCGGCATGGAGATCTGGACAATAACTGACTCGGTCGAGAAGAAATTAGACGCTTTCGACAATTGGTGTCTTAGACGAATTCTCCACATACCATACACGAAACACATCACGAACAAAGAAGTCCGTGAGCATACCGGCCAACCCGAGATCAGTGCGTCTATCAGAAGCAGACAATTGCGACACTTTGGACACAGCTAGGGGTAATCCCCTCTCCGACCACACCAGCGCACTACGAGCAGGCATTAATGGGCCACCATGTGGATGGAAACGCCCTCGAGGCAGACCACGCCACACATGGATCCGCTCCATCGAAGACGACCTTCGTCCATTCAACCTAGGTCCCTTCTCCGCTTGGAAAAATGCCCAAGACAGGCAGAAATGGCGTAGTCTCGTAGCGAAAGCAACGTCCAGTAGGATACGCTACAGATGATGATGATGAAAATAACAGTAAAAATAATAAACAGTAATTAAAGAATAAGAGGGGTTAAATTACATTATAGAAATTAGCAATCTAAAGTGATATAGTAGCAAATAGTTATGTTGAATTACAATGAATTTAAGATAAAAGGAAGACAAATGCGAAAATCAGACAAGTTTTTACATGTTAGGAAATTACAATAGAATGTATTAGAGTTAACAATTATATGAGAAAATTATGTTGAATTATAATTAATTTAAGATCAAATGAAGACAAATGTAAAAATCAAATAAGTTTTTTCATGTTAGGAATTACAAGAGAAACGTATTAGAATTAACAATTATATGAGAAAATTATGTGGTGACAAATGTAGTTATGACTTTGCGAAATCTTTACGTCTTTTTGCAAAACTCTCAAGGAACATGATCAGAAGTACTGATCATGTTGTTAGATTAAGGCTAGGCTCTTTTTCTGCAATGGCAAGAGATTCTTTAACTAATAGTCTATAATGATGCTTATCTTTGCCTAATAGTGACCAATTATACCAATCTATCTGATGTTTAGTAAGTGCAATATGACGCTGTATTGCTGATGTTGTTTTGGTAGTACCTCCTAATTGTTCTTCATCATTACCTTCGGATTCGACATAAGAGACCTGAAACGTCTTATTTGTAGCTTTTCTAGCAGAACGTTTCAGAGCCTGGTGTGGGTGTGGGTGTGGGTGCGGCTTTTTTTCAGCCACGTCCACACCGAAACCCTTACACAAATGTTTCACTCTCGCTTTTAACGATTCACTCATTCTTCTTCATGGGCAACCTTTCGAAGCATAAAAGCATCCTCTTTATTCGTCATCTTATGAAATTACCAGTTACATTATTTTGATACTTTTATCTTAATATCGACAATCACGAAAAGAATATGACAAGAATACGACAGGAACGCAGAAAGCTAATCATGTAAATTGTGGACCAAATTTTACAAGAAAGAATCATTAAATCAATTATACTGTGTACGATACATACAGGTAAATACACTGGATAGATCTCTGACTAAGAAAAAATCATCAGTTGTCCAGATAAACGAAAGTCTGTGATTAATTGCCACATCATATCTGCCTCGATTCTTTGGAATTAATATTCTAGCCATTCATCTGTTATACTTATGACATTTAAAAAACTCGAAAATTTGCTTAGGAACCGTATTCGTAAGTTACTTACCAAGATACAAAAATCAAACTAAAATTTATCAGAGAATTTCACTAGTAATAGTTTTCAGCTTGGTTGAATGTGGTACATGCAAAATGCGTCGTTTGTTTGTCGAGGGACTCTTCTGTTACTTGTGCAACATAAAAAGGCTTTACTTATTTTTCTTTTTTCTCTCGTTTCTTTTCGTTTTTTAAAATTTCTCTCAATCAAGTGCTTTCTTGAGAAGTACTGTTGATGACAACAGTAAAATACACAATGTGGAGAGCAGACAAATAATGATGGCAAACAAAGAAAACAAATTTTCGTAAAACGAAATATAGTTCAAATGAACCACACGCATCGATACTCATTTGTGTACGATGTGAAACTGTTAGCATCTTTGAACAACAGAAAATGACGGATAATGATAGACGTCCTTCAGCATCAGGCGAAGAGATGAAACTTACATTGATATGAAGTTGCAATAAGTTTTCAGTAAGATAGTATGAAAATCAATAATTTTCAATATAGGGTGTGGGTGTGCGTATTTCCACCATTCGAATCCACATTCACGCCCACACCTCACACCCACACCCGCACCCATTCACACCCACACCCGCA
>CAJNOL010002820.1:0-13733 GCA_905250125.1 Rotaria sordida | reverse complement strand
AGAGTCTTGCGATTGGGTTAGGTCATCTCTGATTAACTTAACCTTTTGTGAAACACGATCTGAAAGGAGTGTTGAAGTGTTTAGGGGCAGAAATTTGCACCCACCCCCCCCTCCCCCCCACAGACCGTGACAGAGAAATTTCATACCCATCACAGACCGTGACAGAGGAACCAAATACCCATCACAGACCGTGACAGAGGAACCAAATACCCATCACAGACCGTGACAGAGGAACCAAATACGCATCACAGACCGTGACAGAGAAGCTCTGGACCCATCACAGACCGTGACAGAGAACATCTGGACCCATCACAGACCGTGACAGAGAACCTCTGAACCGATCACAGACCGTGATAGAGGAACCAAATACCCATCACAGACCGTGACAGAGAAGCTCTGGACCCATCACAGACCATGACAGAGAACCTCTGGACCCATCACAGACCGTGACAGAGAACCTCTGAACCCATCACAGAGCGTGACAGAGGAACCAAATACCCACCACAGACCGTGACAGAGAACCTCTGGACCCATCACAGACCATGACAGACAACCTGTGGACCCATCACAGACCATGACAGACAACCTGTGGACCCATCACAGACCGTGACAGAGAACTCCAGACACCATCACAGACCATGACAGAGAACCATCGGACCCATCACAGACCGTGACAGAGAAACCCTAGTATCCATCACAGACCGTGACAGAGAATCATCGGACCCATCACAGACCGTGACAGAGAAACCCTAGTATCCATCACAGACCGTAACAGAGAACCTCCGGACCCATCACAGACCGTGACAGAGAAACCCCAATACCCATCACAGACCCTGACAGAGAAACCTCAATACCCATCACAGACCGTGACAGAGAAACGCTAGTACTCATCACAGACCGTGACAGAGAAACCCCAATACCCATCACAGACCGTGACAGAGAACTTCCGGACCCATCACAGACCGTGATAGAGAAACCCCAATACCCATCACAAACCGTGACAGAGAAACTGTAGTTTTGAAGCATCAAATAAATGGTAAGCTACAAATCTATCTTGAAGAAATGGAACAAAACGATGTCTATTTAATTAGTAACAATAGGTCCATCGTGTTTCACATTTTTAATCCCGCAAGGGATTGCGCTAACAGCTTTTTTATCATTGTTCTCTTGTAGCATCATCAAGTACGATACGCCTTGTGACATGCCAGCTTGTGCTCATGGCTGACAAATTGCACTCATTTTGCTAATCAAATGATTTTGCGAGTAATCTTGGAATTTGTCGAACAATAAGTTAACGTCGTGTTGTAAACGTATTTCAAAATTAACTCTTCAAGAAATGACGCATCACATTAGATAGATAGGGAGTGCTATAACGAGCAAACAGCAAGACAGTCTACCAGCTGTTGCAATAGCTATGTAAGAAAAATAGCAAAAACTTCTGATTTTAATCGATTTTTTGCTGATTAAAAATCGCTTAGAACCGATATTTTTTGTAGGTTTTTACATGGACCATGTTGTGGCTTTTTTCTAACTACAAGAAAGAAAAAACATGATATTGGATGAAAAAATAGCGAGAAATATAAGTATATCGTTGTTCGATTACGTTTCCTATCATGTGCACGGCTCAACACGTCCCTAATATTCGTGATATTGTATGAAAGGTTAAATTGTCGTACATTCTACGGAGTGTAGTTGATGATACATGAAAACGATCTTATATAGATAGGTTTTAAGAGCGCCACCTTCCTTTCATCAATAAAATATTCTCTAAAACGCACTAGAGTAGTGTTTCAATAGTAATTACTCCACTTGTTAATCCTTAGGTTTAGTCGATATATATATCAAAATGAGGTTCTTTTATTCCTCTATCAAATGAGATATAATTATTTAAGAAAAGATGGTCTGTACGAATTTGGTGGAGACAAAAGACACTAGAACTAAAAACAGTCGAAAGAAAAAATATTGAAATATTATTAATGCCAATTCACCACACACTATTCGCGTATAAAGTGACAGATATGATGCTGTCGCAAATTATTCATGCAATACTGTTGATATGAGAGAGAAGTTGCCGCTACGTTACCAAGTAATTGGTAACGGTGTCGTCATCCGTTACCCAGTAATGCTGACAGGTAACACAAAATTTCTGACTTTGTAAAAGAAAGGCTATTTCCTAAATAAAGTTTGATCAGAGATTTTTGAAGTTGAGATATCCAATTCCAATGATGACTCTCCAAATATCGGGGCTAGAGATTTTCATTAGACAACGGATATTTCTTGAAAATAACGATATCTCACAAAGTTTTATCAAAGCTTTTTGAGGTCGAGTAATCTCAACTGCACGATGGCTTTTCGAATTTTGTGGGCTTGTGAATCTCACTAGGGACAGGCTATTTTTCAGGAAGCCTTCTCTTCACTATAATAAGGGCAAAGTATGGCATTGTTCGGACCATATGAAAGAGAACTCCTTCTAACTCTCTGCTTGGTGCGGATAATACTGTGTTTTGTCCTTACAATAGTGGAAACAACCGTTGCTGAAATCTGATTGATCGAGACGAGAACGCTTCTAGCCAATCAGATTTTAGCAAGAGATTTCTCCACTATTGTAAGGACAAAACACAGTATTATCCGCACCAAGCAGAGAGTTAGAAGGAGTTCTCTTTCATATGGTCCGAACAATATCATATTTTGTCCTTATAATAGTGAAGAGAAGGCTTCCTGAAAAATAACCTGCCCCTAGTGGGATTCTCAAGTCCACAAAATTCGAAAAACCATCGTGCAGTTGAGATTCCTCGACATCAAAAAGCTTTGATCACACTTTATGAAATATCGTTATTTTTTAGAAACAGCCTTACTTTTATAAAGTCAGAAATTTTCCGTTACCCGTTACCAGTTACATGCTAACACAACTGGGTGAGAATGGTAACTTTCCTCCCCTAGTTGTTGAAAGGATGAGTTGAAGTTGCACTAATAGCACTTGCGATAATTTTTTCTTTTGAAATTTTTTACGTTCAGTGTTTTTTTTCTATCAAAGGAGGTGGCGCATAAGAAGTCAAATCTGCCCACCAGTACTTTTCTCAGCTATCTCCGTTGAATCATACATCTATGGAAAGAGCACGTTGAAATTGACATTTTGACGCTAGTTTTAAGATGTTTTAATCGGATTTTGAAAGCTAAAAGCTATTAACTAAAAATACATTTTTAGTCATTAATTTAGTAATTGATAGTATCATCATGGATTTCGTTTCAGAATAAATAGACGACACAAAATAGTTCTGATTTTATTTATTTCATAATTCTTTGATAGGGCTTCAATCTCATATATGAATTGCCGACTGAGTAGTTAATTCCGTGACATGTAGGTCTAAGATACTGGCGAGCACTATTGATATAAGTTCTATATTTATTATTTCGTTTTATATTTTTACAAATACTTTAAACTGAAAATTGAAATGTTCAAACTATTGGTATTGCTCATTTGATAGCTCTTTTCAGAAGCTACCAAACTGTATGTTTTCTAAACACTAAATACACTGGTCATTGGGGTAATTCCTAGTCACATTGTGCTGGGAGTCCAGTTTTTGTACTTTTATAACTAATATTTAGCTATTTCTCATCGAGGAAACTCCAGACTATGTCAAAACTAGTATCATATTCGGTATTAGCATTAGAAGCTTGGCAGACTCATATATGTTTCAAATATTTTTAAGAATTGTTTTTCGTCGAAAAATTCATCCTTATCTCTCTCAGAGAACTGTCAAAACATGGTATCTCTAAAAATGGTGTTTTTATAGTCTAGTTTTCTGCGGTTTTGCTTCCACTGTCATTTTCAAAGCCCGAACGTTTCGTTTCACAAGACGAATGCCATTTTGAGAGACATCATTTTCTGATGGTTTTCTGCGGGAGAGTAGGGGTGAATTTTTCGACAAAAAAAATTCTTAGAAATATTTGAAACATATATAAGTTGGCCCAGCTTGTAATGCTGATTCCGAATATGATACTAGTTTTGACATAGTCTGGAGTTTTCTCGATGAGAAATGGCTAAATACTAGTTGTAAAAGTACAAAAACTGGGCTCCCAGCACAATGTGACTAGGAATCACCCCAATGACCAGTGTATTTAGTGTTTAGAAAACATACAGTTTGGTAGCTTCTGAAAAGAGCTATCAAATGAGCAATACCAATAGTTTGAACATTTCAATTTTCAGTTTAAAGTATTTGTAAAAATATAAAAGTAGATGATAAATATAGGATTTCCCATGACAAAGTTTACAGAAACCATATACGGAGAGAAACTATCCGTGCACGCTCTTTTTCGATCGTGTACGGCCTTATTTCACCGTAATACATGGCTCAGTATTATGATCGTATATCGTCGTGACCGTATACGGTGAAATACGATCATTTACAGAGAAATACAAAGCAAAACAGAGATCTTATATGAACTTCGTTTATAAAGATCGTAAACAATCGTATTTTTCTCCGTATATCACCGTATTACTCCGTATATGATTATGTACGGCCGTACTTTTTCAACCTGAGTTATATCAATAGTGCTCGCCGGTATCTTAGACCTACATGTCACGGAATTAACTCATCAGTCGGTAATTCATATATGGGATTGAACCGTCATCAAAGAGCTGGGTGTGGGTGAGGGTAAGAAAGTTTGCCTCTTCATCCACACTCAGACTCCACACCCACACCCACACCCACACCCACACCCACACCCACACCCATACCCACCCACCCACAGCCACACCCACACCCACACACCACACCCACACCCACACACCCACACCCACACCCACACCCCACACCCACATCCTTTATTATGAATATATACAATTACAAATAGAAATAAATCATCCTAATTGACAAATAAATCAATATAGAAGAAATCTTTTAAAAATGAATCATATTCAAATTTATGATCAACAACCAACAACGTCATTATTTTAAATTATTAGCAGATTTATTAACAATTAAATTAACATCATTATCAGCGAATTATGCAACAACCAACAGACAGGTAACATCATTTATTATAAAAATATAATTATATTCTATTCTTTGAATATATCATATGAAAATATATTAATTAGAATATAGAGTACGAAAAAACAAATATATAACTCTCTACATCTTCAATAAAGAGTATGTCCATATTTTCTGATCATTTCTCATTATTGGAAACGGATACAATCGATTAGTTTGAACGTTTTTATTAGAGATAGACCACCTAGAAAACGAAAACAGACGATTTTATCTCTAGAGAATGCTTCTAAATATCTCTGATAAAGATCTGATGGCTCGAAATAGCCAGAATTGAGGAAACTGCCGTTTTGTGTTACGTCAACAAGGAAAATAGCCTAGCCGAAGTAATGCCCGCCGTTTGCGTTTATATTGAGTTGATAAGGAGGTCTCTGTTAAGACTAGAAAAAGCCAAAGAGAGTTTATTCCCATGGTCATTCCGAGCCTAGTTATGACAGTTTTAATAAATTTTCGATCCAACTCAACGGTATTTATCGAAACTTCCGTTGTGAAGCCAATATGAGCTCAAATGGTGGATATCAGTTTGGATAGTTATCTCGAAAGTCAAACAAGAGAATTTCTTTAATTTAGTAACTTTACAAAATTGAGATATTTTGAGTCGGATCATGTCTCGAATTACACATTGCACTTGAAGTTATCAGACGTTTATATTCAACTCAAAATTGAGTTTTTTGGTCAAAAAACAGAGAGCTGCCGAGACGCGATTCTTTTAGTCTATTGCAATTTTTATAGGCTTTTTCTTTTCAAATCTAAGTTTTATTATAAAAAAAAAAAAAAAAAACATTTTCAGAGTTAACTCAACGATCTCTATCCCCTACTATAACGAGAAACGATTTTACTCAATTTCTCAAATAGTCGATACCTTACATTATAAAAGAAAATTCCTATTTAAATTTGTTTTTGTTTTTGTTTAGATTGTCTATATGTTCTTCATTTATTTATTTGAATGATGCTTTTAAAATTTTTTTTTATACATTTCCTATTTGTCATCTACAAATAATTTATATGACAAAACGTCTATTATAATTATGTTCTCATATCATTAATGGTGACCTCGATTAGTTAACACAATGTTTTTTCAACATTATTTTATTTCAAATTATATATTAATAATTGATAAACAACAATCATTATTTATAATCATTGTTGATTTATCTAACAAAGATTATTCAGAATAAATTCATCAAATGAAACAACTATTTATTATAATCGTTTATTATTTATTGAATATATTATTAAATAGAACTGAGAATTATCAATCAATTCAATAGGTATTATTTCTAAAAATAATATTTATTTACATATTCATATAACAACAAACGAAATTTTCTCATAATTAATTAATAAACGATTGGCTATTGTTGACATAGATCATCTATAATAGAACAGTCCACCTATAACAAATTCACCAAATAATTATTCGAGAAAATTACATAAACGAAGCGTTTATTAAATAAATCAAAATTATCATCATCAACAACAAGGCAAATACAAATCCAAATAGAAACATCAACAATAATTCTATGAGAAACAAATTCAACTTACTATTATTGTTATTTTTGATTAGTTTATTAATATATTTATTTTCAATAAATATTTATCTAAATGAATTATTTATATTTATATCGAAATCTTTATATGATATAAATCGTTCATCTAACACCATTTTTATTATTAAATCAATATTGAAACAAAGATAATTTAATTAAATTAATTTTAAATACAGAACTAATTTGGTTAATATATTCATTTAATTCTTTTTTAATTGATTTTATTTATAATTATATATATTTACCAATTGAAATTACGATAAATAATTATGATAAACAATTTAATGATGAACAGAAAAAAAAACATTTTCCACCATTTAAAAAATCAAAAAAAAAAAATCTAATAATAATAGAGAAGAAATTTTTGTAGAATTTCAAAATAATAAAACATCTGAACTTCTATATATTATATCGAAGAAGAGAACGATTTTTTTAATAGTTTTAACTCAATCATCATCATATAAGAGAACAATAAATAATGTTAAATAATAATCTGTTAACCATATTCAATTGATAATCGTCTTCATTGGTTATTGAGAATTTATATTACAGCAAATCAATCATATAAAATC
The DNA here is from genome assembly GCA_905250125.1 of Rotaria sordida. NCBI lineage: Eukaryota > Metazoa > Rotifera > Eurotatoria > Philodinida > Philodinidae > Rotaria > Rotaria sordida. The sequence continues at coordinate 6,560 of CAJNOL010002820.1, read as the reverse complement.
CAAACATTATTAAATAAAAATTTATTTCAATTAAATCAATATTCAATTTATTATTGTTTAAAATATAACAAATAAATGATTTAGATCATCAATATGATATAAAATGAAATTATTCATAACGAACAATTGATTTATTAAATCATATTTATCTTAAGGCCCCCCCACCACTCAAAAATCGATCTCAGCCCAGGAAAGTTTAAATGGGCTGAAACTTGGAGCATATGTTGGGGCTGAAGTGAGGAGGCTGTGATAAAATTTTCAGCTCGATACCCTAATGTTTGATAGAGATATGAAGCAAACAAGGGCCAAAAATAGCTCATTTGGCAATCCATTTTTCTTTGTCCAGGCTCTTTCAATGTATTTAATTTTTTTTTTGTTTGAAAGAGCATCTCAGGACGCAGTGCAGTACAGAGTCCTTTTTTTTAAATTCTTACTTTTTTAGCGAAAAAAGGGAATCACAAGTTCAATGACTCAAAAAACGCGCCAAAAATGGGTGTCTAATTACATATATGACTGTATATATAATAAAAAATAAAGCTTAATTAAAAAAAGGACTCTGTACTGCACTGCATCTTGACGTGCTCTTTCAAACAAAAAAAAATTAAAATATATTGAATGAGCCTGGACAGAGAAAAATGGATTGCGCGGTTCAGAAAGCCTAAACTGAGAAAAAACGAAAAACATTTTTCGTTTTTTTTAAAATAAGCATATTTTTCAAGAAGAGCTTAACAAAAATCATCGAAAACTTTGACCAAAAACGAGGTGCCGAAGAAAAACCAATATGATTTCTGAAAGAGCAGAAGACGGGCTATCTTCCGATGCATTTATCTCAATTTCGATAATTTTGACGAAAATTGATTTTTTTTGAGTGGGGGGGGGCCTTAATTATTTTATTGAAGAAAATCATTTTATATAATATACTTAGGGCATACCTAAAGTAGTGGCAGTGACACTTTATTCCCTTATAGTGCGCTCAAAGAAACTTTCCTTATATATAGTTTGATAGAGAAAAAAAAGCTCTATCTTTCTATACTATTTGATCATACTTCAACTTATATCATAATATCAAATTATCTATAGAACCTATTTCGACTGGTTATGTGCTGGTTGTACTAGATCACAACGTTGAGACAGGTTAGTTTTCACTGTATGAACAAGTAAAATGTACTATAAGATGCAGCATGAAAAGCTCTACAATTTATATACGGCCACTTATTTTATAACTGTACTTTTTATTTTCAAAATCGACAAAATTTTGAGTAATCGAATAGCGACCATGTGAAAAAGATAATGTTTCCGATACGCAACGAATTCATTTTTATTATTTCATTGTTTCATCACCTGATATGCTTCATCAAAAGAAAAACAAAATATATCAGAAGATGCACGCTGCACCTTATGGTACATTTGGGTTGTTCGTACAATGTATTAAGAGATTGAAAACTAGCCTATCTCATAAGTTATGATCTAGTACAACCAGCACACAACCAACCGAAATAGGTTTTATAGATAATTTGATATTATGATATAAGTTGAAGTATGATCAAATAGTATAGAAAGATAGAGCTTTTTTTTCTCTATCAAACTATATATAAGGAAAGTTTCTTTGAGCGCACTATAAGGGAATAAAGTGTCACTGCCACTACTTTTGGTATGCCCTAAGTATATATAGGAAGTTAATAAATTAAAAAGATATAGTGATAAAAACTAAAAAATATAAAGGGGAAAAACTTTCGAGGTGCACAGTACTATTAAAATCTTTTTTATTATTTATTTTATTAACTTAAATAGGTATAATAACAAAAACAAGATGACAACAGAGGAAAATAAACATAAAAATCTTTTGAATGCACTAATGTTTTGTCGACAATTAAGTGTTTCACCTTAGAACAATTGAGCCGTGTCGTATTTCTTGTGAAGTTTTTTGTTACAATTATTAATTGATTGTAATCGACTGTCAATTTCATTAGACAAGGTAGATGAGTTTTTGTTTCATTGAGAAACTGTTCCACATAATCAATATGACTATGTTCCAAACGAAGCGAAACAAGATAAGGATATTCAACGACTGAATACAGTTGATTATCATCAGAATTCAATTCGTCTGATATCTGTGATGGTGATTCAAAATTCATAACAGACAATTTTTTAAGTAATGGAAAAAAGCGAGCAATTCGAACGAAAAATTCATGTTTGAATGGAGTTTCATCATATACCAATACGTTTGTAACATTACTAAAAACAATAGGTGGAAATGCGTTGCCAATACCGTCAATATGGTCAAACATGAACGGTAGCGAAAAAACATGACATATAGCATAGTAAGTGCTATAGTATAGAATACACATCACGTGTTCATATCCTATATTAGTAAAAGTTCGTTGAATATCGTCGCTCGATAAATCATGAACTAGATTCAATTCGGTTCTGGTATTAATATGAAAGTTAAATTTATGAAGCCGTGGCATATGAACAAGAATTTGATTATGAATCTGAGTACCATCGACAAATGTAGTTCGATCATGATTAACAATATCCAAAGTTAATTCTTCAAGATTTGACATACGATGAAGAAGAGGTAAAACTTGACTATCATATTCATTAGTGTAGCAACGACAAGTTAATGAGAAACATTTCAAATTAGGTAGTGAATCCTAGAAAATATAAATCAACATTTTAAAATGTACTATTATCGATAATAAAACAAGAAAAGTTCAGATGAATAACTGATTGAAAAGATACATTTCTATTTAATTCAATTAGAAATATTCCTTCAACTCAATCGTATATCGGCTTTCACAAGCGTGACGCGATGACGTTTTGTCCATACTCTTTTTGCTACTTCTTACCGATGCTGTATTTTTAGAAGTTTATTTTTTCATCAAAAGATGCATCTCTTTAACCCTCAACATATCTGAAAATATCAGTCTTTTTAGCTCAGGTTATCTAAAAGTTATAAAATAAATTTGTGGCCAAACGCGATGACGAAAAAAGGACAAAGAATTGAGGGTAGTTTGATTGCATTCCATTTTTCTGCGAATTTATGCACGAACAAGGAAATCGTTCTATGGCCAATCGAGAGCTGACTTTCCCATCCACTAGATGGAAAAAAGAAAACTTCGAAATAAGTACTTTATTTGGATGAAAAGTCACATTTATCAACGTAACGCGATGATGGTCTCGTAACGCGATGATGCCTAATTTTAAGGGTAGTTTTTTTCCTATATACTTTTTCACTCTAGAAGCAATAGCAAGAAGAAAACCTAATAGTTTCTTCATTATCTCATACGATTACTAGTTATCTATAAAGTTTATTTTGTATTGTATCGAACTAAGTGGCAAAAAAGGAATATCTAGTCAGACACAACATTGAAGCGTCATTGCATAATAATAATGAATAAGAAGTTTATAAAATACAAAAAATATTCCAATAATTGTTTGATTCATAATAGTATTATTTATATTAACAATAATTAAGTCTAAATTGAAGAAATGTATAAGGATGTCCAAATAATTCTATCGTGTATCAATAAAAGCTTGTTATTGCAGTCTCATTGGTACTGAAATGTGAAGCTCACATATCTCTCTAACCTTTACCACACTAATACAAGGTCAGTCTAACATCTCTAAAAGTCGATCGTCGTGTTTCATGATGATCGACAGTAAGTAAATGATCCTTTTTTGCGTTTTACTTCCAAAAACTATTGTTTTCTTTTGTTAATAGGTGCTCTATATTCACTATACATATTTGTACACACTTATTATTGTAGTTTTCAGTTCCATATTTTAAAAAAAATATATTTATCGTTATGAATATTAATTCAAATGGCAGATGATCTCGTCATCCATATCTATTATATAAACTTGGTCGATGGGGCCTGTAATAGGGAGGAATATAATGAGGATGTTGTCTATAATGCGAATCATTATTGTTATGGTCTGTAGTGAAGAGAAGGGAACCAAGAAACTCGTTTTTAAAACTTATTTCCACTGATTTCTTCCGAAAATATATGTGGATTCCACAAAATATTGACGGTCAAGTCAAAATGATCTCTGTTTCAAGTAGATACTAATTTTCAAATCTCAAATCGATGGTTTTTTTGTCGAACTACTAGAGTAATATTTTTGTTCAAATCAATTATTTGAAAGTATATTAAGTGAATGTATCCTTTTGGTCGCTCAGTCAATTTAATTCTAATCCATCACGATATTTCTTTGATGTCTGTTTTCTGTCACAGATATATATGATTTAATACATCACTCTTCACCCTTTTGTGTCTTGTATAATATCACATTTGAGACTTTTGATTCATTTGTTCCAATTTTAATGTACCTTTTGTTAGATTTGGAGCATATATTTTTTATCGCCGGCTATTAGATTTTTCTCGATTTAGTTGAAATTACTTGAATGCTATAGGTCCTGTTCAACTAGTTAATACATAAATAGCAATTTCTTCACCAAAATCCTGTCTAGATCTTCGTTTTACAAAATAAAAAATCCGAATTCTCAGTAGGCTAGAGCAGTTGCGTATTTTAGTGAGATTGATAAATTTCTGGCCAAATTTGTTGTAACTATAATGATTTACTGAACGAAACTAAGCACAATATTCTCTAATGAAAAAAATATTTACAGGTAATTAACATACGATGTCATTACACACAGATAATACCTACCTTTGAGTAGCTCACGATTTCATCACAATTTGCTTTCATAAGTACTTAGCTTAGCAAAATTGTGAAAAATCGTCATCGCGTTACGAAAAAAAATTTAAAAAGGAAACTTTCTTTCCTGAAAATATGGGCATTAGATAGCTCATCAAAAGTTAGCTTTACACATGTATTCTTAACCGACGTTCTTTTACACCGGTGCTAGAAAAACAAACAATAATCATTTTTGTTACGCGATGACATTATAAATATTGCTGTTTTCCTTGAAGTCTCTGTACAAAACTAGAAAGCATAGAAAATTAATTCCTTTTTTAGTAGATGCCTTTACTAAGACACAATTAATATGCGGTAACCAAATAGGTACATTTTGAACAGTTTCGGTAAAACGCCCAATTAGTTGATCAGACCAAATTTACTAATTTTCATCACAAATTGGTGGTATCTTTGTCAGAAAATTCTAAACGCGATTGAAAACGTGTATACCTGAATAAGATATGCTTTCATATATTTTCGACCATCCCCTACAACATACAAATAAAAGTTTCTCGGAATGACGACTTTGAACTTCCGGCATCAGAGGTGACGCGTTACGATTTTTTGCCGATATATATGTTGGAGTAGAAATTAAAATTCAGTAGAATTTAAAATTCTACTAGTAGAGATTAAAATTTCAATTTCTACTAGGAGAAATCGCAATAACAGGCGATTTTAAGTTGCACTAGTAGAAGTTAAAATTTTGATTTCTACTATAGGAGAATTTTAAATTCTACTAAAAACGTATACTATAGAAGTATGCAAATTTCTTCGAGAATAGAAAATAAAATTAACACTTTTTCTAATGATGCAATATGTCGAACGAAAAGAAAAACGATTTTGGATATCTAATTTGAACTTCTCACGTTAGTATCAAAAGAAAAAACACTTCAATATGATATAAAACAGAACTATTTTATTTGAAGCTTGATAAACATATAGAATCTTTAGGCGAAAGATTTCATTTCAAGTGTTTATCACACAAGTTGGTCACCATGGCATCATATCGGTAATAAAAGATGGTTGGAGTAAAGCCTAGTTTAAATTCTGAATTAACAAACACGTTAAATTAATTATTATTGGCGAATTACAGGTTGATTATGGCATTAAATCAAATGATCTAGTGATTACGTACGAGTTAATTTTATTTTCTATTCTCGAAGAAATTTGCATACTTCTATAGTATACGTTTTTAGTAGAATTTAAAATTCTCCTATAGTAGAAATCAAAATTTTAACTTCTACTAGTGCAACTTAAAATCGCCTGTTATTGCGATTTCTCCTAGTAGAAATTGATATTTTAATCTCTACTAGTAGAATTTTAATTTCTACTCCAACATATATATATATATATTCGTCTACAATGATGATTAACACAAACATATGAGATTTCCTAAACTTTTAATACATCAGAAATAATTCGATACTAATGAAAAAAACTCAAAAATTTTAGACCAAGCATTTTATTATTGTAAAAAAATGAAAATGACTAAAGGGAGTGAAGAAATTAACGATTATTTATAGCTATAATACAAGAATTTGGCCTTTTGTCTAGTTCCCGAACAGTTAAGTATTTATTAGAAATATCTCAACAAACAACATTCTCAGTTTTATGTTTTAAGCCCCCCCTCCCCTGAAAAAAGTCACTTTTCGTCAAAATCACCGAAATTAGGATAAATACAGGGGAAGATAGCCCATCATTTGATCTCTCAGAAACGACAACAATTTTTACTCGACACCTCTTTTTTCCAAAAATTTTTGAAGATTTCCGTCATCCCCTATTCGAAAAACAAGCTGTTTTTGAAAAAAACCGAAAATCTTTTTCGATTTTTCTCGTTTTGTAGGTTCTCGATCGCATCT
>CAJNOL010002819.1:0-31082 GCA_905250125.1 Rotaria sordida | reverse complement strand
GCCCATTAAAAATAAAAGACAATAATAAAACATATTATTTAAAAGTTCGCTCACACATTGATAAGCACATGAAGAAAAATCAATTCTTCCTAACATCTTTCTTTTCTCTATGATTAACTTTTCACTCAAAGGGTGTATTATTCTGAGCGATGTTTAAACCTTTCATATGCATCATCTTGACTACATAATATGCATTTTGCGAATGAATTTAAAAAAAAAACCTTTTATTTTGTTATTATGAGCTAAGCTGTCACCAATTCGTTTTGTTTCTTTTTCAATATGAGCATCATTATAATGATGTTTTTATCAACTAATACTCGTTAGAAAATTTTATATTAAGGTGAAAAAATAAATTTTAGAAAAATTCTTAAACACAAACCATTAAAGAATATGTTGACGATAGAACCTCTATAAAGTCAACTGATCAAAATTAAATATAGATGTCACTGTTTAAATAATTCAAACAATTACTTTCTATTTTTTACTTTAAATATTTTTCAAAATATATTCTGTTAAAAATAAAAAAATTTAATCATGAATTATTGTTATATTATAAAATCTTTGTTTTTATAATAATGCACTCATTAAATTACATGAAAACTATTCTTCTTCCTCCATTAATTCTGTTGATCAAAATATTTTTTTCACATTAGTCAGACAAGGCTAAAAAACAGTCGTAGGTATAACATTCTAATTTAATCCAGAAGAATATCATCTACATAACCAAACTATTTAAATATGAATAATTATGTGTGCAAAAATAAAACAATTTACTTTTTTTATTCTAGGTTGTTTACGAAACACGTATTTTGTGATTTTATTAAATAAGAAGTTTCGTAAGTCTGACAATACTTTATTTTTGTATGTTAAAGAAAGGAATTTTTTTTAAGAATCAATTAATATAATGAATCAAGATCGAAATATGTACAATTCACCTTATCCACCATACGAAGGTTACCAACCTCATCCGACGCAACAGCCCGCTGGATATGCATCATATCCACCTCAACCTGGTACCTCTTTCAAATGAATAATTTTTATGATTTATTTATATACTTTTACAGGTAGTGGCTATGGTCAAAATGAGATGCCATTTCAAGCACCTCCTGTGATGCTTCGTCCAGGCTTTCCCAAAGGTTGGTTTTATTTTAATAATTGAAATTGTTTTTCACACTTATTAACAGATTCCAGATATACAGGCGTATCTTCAGGTTGTAAGTCTTTAAAAATAGATATTATTTAAGATATTATTATTTGATGACAAAATATTTTCTAATTATATTTTATTTTTCTTTTTATTTCTATTTTGGGAAAAAATAAAATCGCTGCTATGCTTTAGTCGTGTTTATTTGTTCTCATGACATGTGTAGTTATCTTATAGATATATAAGACAAAAAAAGGCATAATTTATGTCAGGTACCAATGATAGTAGCAACGAACGATTTAAATTTAGATCTTCAGATCGGGGTGGGATTTTTCTTTTATAAATAAAATGAAATGCATTTTAAGTTCTTCTAATTGTCGCAAGAGACTACAGTGAATTTTAATATTCTTTTTTCAATGTTTGTCTTTTTTTATTCTTTGAAAATTAGATCAAACCTTATTTCACCATATGATGTTGAGTACGACCGTATAAAATCTTTTGCTATCGTAATGAGCTTCAGCTTTGTTCGTTGCGTATACTACGTAGTTGTATTGTATTCTTTACATAACGTAAAGCAATTCTTTCTTATAGCCTTACGTCAATTATGTTTATCTTAAGAAAAAATAAGAAGGTTGAGGATCTCCATTGAATATTCAATGGAAAACAAGTTTTTCTCACATATTCTTCTAAAACGTCTGAATATAAGTAACTGCGTTATCCTTATTGCTTGTTTCGTATTCCTTGTCAGAATGTTTACTTAGTCAAATAATCAGTCACTCTGGTTTTATATATCTACCTGATAGGTACCATTTGTGAAAATATGGTGTGGTAAGATTCTTCTTGTATTTATTCTCCCATATATTCATTGAAGAACAATAGCATTTAACGGGAGATGCAAGAGAAGAGAGAGCCAACAGTGATTAATAAACAGTACTCGAACAGAGTCCTTTATAAATAAACATTAGAAAGACAGACAAATAATTGATGGATCATTATCCACAACAATTATAAGATTTTACAAAATTTCCTATTATATAACACTCGGTTTTTTGTTACTGGTTTTTTAAGAAATTGATTTAATTTCACTTCTATCGGTCCAACAAGTCATACTCTTAGAGTAGCATTCAATTTGAACTTGATTACTATAAGATCATCGTCAAGGGTATCTGAAAAATGTGTAGGCTGTATCAGTAGCAGAATACAAATCCTCCAATATGCATATATAAATCACAAGCCCACAAAGAAATAGATACATTAACAGGACCAGTTTGTGATTGTGTATAATTGTTAAAATCGTCTAAACGAAAAGGCATTACGATTAAAATCTTGAAGAAGATTTGCTACCTTATATTCAAAAGGAAAAGAAATAAAATCAAAATTGAGAGGAGCTGATGAAATCACGATGATCTATACTAGATTCCAAGCTGTTAATAAGCTAGAATGAAGATTATGGATTTCTCATACACTCATCAACGAGCACTTTATATTTTTGTATATCACCAGTGTTCTCTTTAGGCTTTCTCTTAGGGAGAGAGGATTTCAAAGTTGACGAGGTTGAATGTCTATTTTCGTAAGCACAAACACATAGTGTGTCGTACAATAAGCATAAACTTTAGTAGAGCCAAGCCGATGTTAGGAGGAGTATCGGCTCCCTCACGCTGGATAACACACTATACAACGACATATTGATTGAAATAGAGTATAAAAATAGCTGATCGTAAAATTTAGCGACCGCCAGTTTCATCTCTTCCATCTAATGAACATTTTTTTCATATTTCTTCTGTCTTTTCTGAGAGATATAAATACGAGAATTAGAATCCTTTTCTATTGTTAATAAGTATCCTTTTTAACTGTTCAACAAGCTGGCTGAATTATCGAAATTGTTAACAAAAGAGTTTTGTGATATGCGTAAAAATGAAATCCATACTATTAGATAAAAGAAAAAAAATTTGAATTTGTGAATATTTGAATTTGATGAGAATTAGTGTTTATTTTGATCTTTTAGTATATTCGATCTTGAAAAACATATTAATCGTTAAGGTGTAATAAAAATTGTCGAGTTCTTAATATAAATGAAATAAAATACAATTAATATGATTACATGTTCATATTGAAAAATATAAATTAATTGTTTGCTTAAACTCTTATATAAATGCTTTGTTAATTTATGGTGTGACTAATAATTTTTTGTTTAATTATAACTGAAATTTTTGTTTTTGGTTTTTATAAAGATGATGAACAAGGTGGAGGTCAATGGGGAGATTTTACTGGTCTTGAAAGCAAAGAAATTCGTCGTGTATTTATTCGAAAGGTTTGTGCAATTGAAATCTAAAAGAAGAAAATTTTTATTTTTAAAATTCTATATAAAATAGGTATACTCAATACTAATGATTCAGTTATCGATTACATTTGGTCTTATTGCATTATTTCATTTTACGTATGTATTTTTTCTAAAAAGAGACATTGAAAAAGGATATTTGATATAGGCCATCGATTCGTGAATACGTGAGAAGTTCGAATGGTCAATGGCTTTATTTCACCTCATATGTTGTTTTTCTGGTTACTTATCTTGTATTGGTTTGTTCGAAACGTGCAGCACGAAGATTTCCACTTAATCTTATTTTACTCGGCATTTTGGTAAAATAGAAAATAAAATTAATTAAAAGAAGAATAATTTTTTTTATTTTAGACACTATCAATGAGTTATATGGTATGATTCGATTTAAATATTATTTATTCATTAAATTTTTTTTTGTAAAAACTTTAGATGGGCATGATTTCTGCATATTTTAAAATCGAATCTGTCTTAATCGCTGTTGGTATAACAGCATTTGTTTGTCTCGGTGTTACTTTATTTTCATTCCAAACGAAATATGATTTTACGTCATGTTTTGGCGTTTTATTTGTTATGTCATTGGCACTTTTAGGTTTCGGAATTGTTTGTGCTTTTACTTATTCAAGAGTAAGCATTTCAACAAAAGAAACCTCAGTGTTTATTTTTTCTAAAAATATTTATTTCAGATAATGTATACAGTCTATGCTGGTCTTGGAGCTGTGGCTTTTTCAATAGTAAGTTTTAATATATATAAGAAATCAAACCAAATTATTTTTGTATTCTTAGTTCTTGGCTGTTGATACACAATTAATTATGGGTGGAAAACGACATGAAATAAGTGCTGAAGATCATATTTTTGCATCACTTATGCTTTATATTGATATTGTTTATATATTTTTATATATTCTTACTTTATTCGGCAATCGAGAATAAAATGATCATATAACAACGATGTTCAAACATTTATTATATTAATTATCTATATTATCTTGCATGTTTTTCTTTTATTTTGTTTTGTTGTTGTCTATATACTGTTTTTTTCTTTCATTTTCCTATTGAACTTTCAACGTTTGCCTCTATAAGATTTCAAATATGATCGTATAGATATATACTTAATCATGCTTCGAAAAAAAAAACAAATTTGTATTTGTGCGTCTTTGTCACATGATCATTGTATCGAAAACAGAAATAAAGAAAAAAAACGTTTATTTGAAGTTCAATGACGATGCAGCTCAATTGAATTTTCCACTTCTGCTATTTTCGCTTAAAACTATTGTGGATTGCTTTTGTTTGATAATCAATATATAGCGAGAAAGTACACTCTCGACTCCATCACCTAGAGATATTTATCAAAAATATCAAATAAAGTTCAAACAACAAAAACTAACTAAGAAAAGAAAGAGACTAAATCTTTTGACTAGAATGTACAGAAATGGAAAATCGCATTTTAGTTTCTGCTTCAGTTTTCCATGTACGAACACATTTAACTTCAATTAAAACGAACTTTTGAATACTCATACAATAATTGAAATTATGTGTTTATATGTAGCAACCTAAAGGAGAAACAAGAATATAATTTCTTATTTCTAAACATCATAGTGAATATTTAATCGTTTTTTTCTTACGTAGTTTTTGTTGTCTGAACTCGACGGCGGGTGTGGTATGGGTATAAGCGGGCGAGGATGAAGACAAGATTTATACCCAACATGCTTTTGTAACATTTCTAGGAAATTGATTCTTCGCAAAGAATAATAATAAATGTAAATTAAAACTAAACAATTACTACATCACGATCAAACCCAAAGACAAATTCCAGTTTTATGATCCTGCTATTAAACAAATGCTAGGTTTTTGGATATTAATGCGAATATAGAGAAGAAACAAAGATATAAATACGAATTTTAATAATTTTGGAACTTTTAATGAAGATATCATTACTGGAGCAATTACAATCATAATTAAAGATAACGCAAAAACAAATGAGAGTAATGCAACAACAAAATCAGCAGCTGGAATAGAAAGACTGACATAATAATCAGTTGTTAAATAAACACTGAATCTTCCTAAACACCAAGCATCGGGTAAGCTAAAAGTTAAATAGTGTTTTCATTATTTTGTTTTTCTATTAAAACATACGGAAAGCTAATAAAAGCAGTAACTATTAAAAAAAAATGATCAATGTTTTATTGAATGAATAAGTATCGCTAGTGCAACATCAATTGAAATAACATCCGCTAATGAATCTAATTGTGCGCTGATATTTAAATGAAACACGAATCCGAGGAAGACATTCATCAAAAAAATCACATAGAGTATCAAGAATTATAAATAATGATGAAAAACGATAAAAACCATTTATAAACATTGTTAAAGAACAAAGACCATATGTTAAACTAGCTGATATCAATCCACTTGGTGTGCCTCGAACGAGTTTAGAGCTTATTCATCGACTTTTTAAAAACTAAATATTAACTTGCATGTTTCTTTCTTGTGCTACTTCATTTTTACTCGCTATCTTTATAAATACTATTCAAGAGTAAGTGTCTGAGAGACTCAGACATCGACGATGGAGTGACATCTCAGAATTGGCTGATTCTTTGATATGCTATAGAGGGTAGTGAGTTTAGTAATTCCTAAAATTTTCACATCAATCTGATTATTTTTCCCTTTACAAACGGTCAAAATACTATTAGAATTTTCGATATGATTTTTTATTATTTTTTAAATGGTTTTCAGCTGACTTTCTTCTTTCAATTTATAAGACTTTTGACCTCTTGTTTTTCTAACTATATCTATTAAGAGTGAATCCACCGTGTAACGGTCATTGACCATTATATTTCACTTGTTCTACGCTATATCCTCTATGTATCGTGACCGTTTCACCCATCGCTGACCTTCTGTCTCTATCCCTGTTCTCTTATGTGTGACCGCTTGACCTCTGTCTGTATCTATATAACGCGCGTGTATGGAGAGAGAAGATACACTTGGAGTGGTGATCTAGCCAAATAAACGGCGAACCGAATGGCACAGACAGGCATTCATCCCCATTTGTCGTTACACACCGGATGTCGCCAGGACTATCCGGCAACCACGTCCAAATCCAGTGGAACTTTCAGGACTTTTAGAGCTTTTTGCGCTGATCATTTTGGTAATAAAATATTTAAGATCAGACTCTATTTTCATAAAGATAGACATCAAATACTGTTGATGCCTTTTGTGTTTTTGGGTACGATTTCGTGATAAATTTCCGTCACACTTTTATCAAAAGGTCAATGATAGTGCATCATTATGCAATCAAATTTTAAAGCTAATTACATATTACGTAGGATATCTTAGGTCAGGATTCGAGCATATACTGGAAATATTCGCCATAAGACTGGCTCCGAAAGACATTGCATTGGCTCCAAGTAAAACTCGACGAGCTCTATCGACTCCAATAATTAATTTCTCCAAAGTCCCCCTCAAACCGGAGAAAAGCCCAAAATACCACAAAAAAAATGCTAAAAAAGCCCATATAGTTTAGAAAGATCCATCGCAACACGTTCCTGAGTGGCTCCAACAAAAACCAAATACACCACTCGATAGATCTCAACGAGCTCTGTCAAATCCACACTATTCTTTCAATTAGACTCAACCATTAATTAGAAAGCCGCCACTAAGTTCTTTGATTTTCGCCACTGTGGCGGTTCGTCCATCAATTGGCTCCATCAAAACTAACTACACCATTCGATACATCTCGACGAGCTCTATTCAACTCACATCTCACTCATCAAATTCAAGCAAGTCATTGCTCAGAAAATCGCTAATTACTTCTATAGCTGCTATATTCATCTATACACGTAGGATAATTTCCGAAAAACTTTTTCTCACTCCTTCATGACTCGACTCCAATAGAACTAAGGATGGCTCCAGATAGATCTCGATGAGCTCTGTCGATTCCACATGGCATTTTTCGAATTCGAACAAATCATCACTGAGAAAATCCCTAATTAGTCCTTTGTTGATATATATGGCGGTTAGGACTTGAGAATACCGATCCAAAATCCTTCATGAGTTGGCTGCAATAAAACTAAGGATGGCTTCAAATAGATTCCGACGAGCGATCTAAACCAGTAAGATGACGTGCTAGTGTCCCGTTATCAATATTGTGATTTTCTTGTCCGAAAATTCGTACAAGAGTGCTGACGAATTATTATCTGATTGATTTTGCAGTATTATTTGATACTTTCTCTTACGTAAACCAATAGTGCATCTGGCGAAACAGAAGAAAACACGACACTTTTTCTTTCTTTTTCCTTTTCTAATATATGGTGATTTAAACCTTAGTGAACATTCGATAATCGATGGAGTGAATTTTTTGCCGAATATACGTATCCAATCTGGTTTCACTTTCTGACCTGTACGACTAAATGCATTTTTCCATTCCTGACCATTTAAAACCAACGATACTTCACCGACAAACGAATCTTTGGTATTGACATAATCTGCCTTCTGTTTTTGATTCGCACGTGTATTTGGTCGCTGAAGTAGCGGTAACGATGGATCGAGAAGCAAAGTTGAATTCTTTTCTGATGGCACAGAAATTTTTCCTGTTTCATCAATATCACCGTCATTTCCATCGTTTTCACAACCATTATTTATTCTTTTCTTTTTTTCTACCAATTTATGAATATTGTGACGTTTTTTATGGCAGAAGTCATACACAGAATGACGTGTCTTTTCATTATGATTTAATTTTAGTTTATCAATAATTTCACCCCAAAGAGAACCAGGTGATTCAGTTTTCACATTCAATCGCCATGTTTCATTTTTGAGCTGATCAATACGACATCCAAGAGAGGCAATAGTAGCGACCTATTCATCTAAAGAAATTTGTGAGTAAATATTCTTACCAGTGCCCTTCGATTTAGGATCAGTCATTGCTCAAGAACAATGATTATAGTTTAATTATAATAAAAGAAATAGACTTTAATAGATTAACAAAGATATATAAGTATATATATATATAGAGAGAGAGCGATGAAAATTTACGTCAAACACCTGTGTTTTGTATTTATGAGTTATATTAATACAAATGCAACGATATCTTTTTTTTCTTGTGTAGAACACGCAGAAAAGAAATGACACAAATCGATCGATAATAATCAATGTGTAGTTATATAAAATATCATGCATTTTGACCAATCATGAAAAAGATAAATAAACCTTTCTTCTTTTAATAATCGACGACTACGATCAATGATACGATTTTGATAATACTAAAAATCAATCATAACCACCTCCTCAGAGTGAATATCAAACAGACCAGATTACAATTGTTTCTGGCTTTTCTTCTTTTACGATATCACATTCGATTATCAAATTTTTTAATTCGTTTATAATAAATGAAGGCGACCACGGCAAGGAAAATAAAGATGAATCTAAGGGATACCAAGAAGATGAAAAAGCTATAAAAAAAGTCAAGGAATAGGAACAACATGGGGCCCATACCGAGACGAATTTCACGAGTGTTTTTCCAAAATCTCTGTAATATAAAAAACTTAATGTACTTCTCCTTCATGTTTAACTTGATTACAACTAATAACTTGAACACTCAATAGATATGGAAGAGATATAGGTGAAAACATCAATAGTTTTGCTGCCCTCGACTCTTGAGTTAGTCTTCAAAAGTTTTCCAAAATCCTATCATTATCCAAATAAAGTACGGACTAACTAGGGATTTTTTCAACAACGATTAACGGGATTTTCAACATTAAGGTATGAAATCGATAGAGCTCATCAAGATCTATCTTGAGCCATCCTTAGTTCTATTGGAGTCGACTCATGAAGGATTTTGGATCGGTATTCCCAAGTCCTAACCACCATATGTATCAGCAAAGGACTAAGTAGGGATTTTCTCAGTGATGACTTGCTCGAATTCGAAAAATGACATTTGGAATCGATAGAGCTCATCAAGATCTATCTGGGGCTATCCTTAGTTTTGTTGGAGCCGAGTCGTGAAGGAGTGAGAAAAAGTTTTTCGGAAATTATCCTATGTGTATAGATGAACATAGCAGCTATAGAAGTAATTAGCGATTTTCTCAACAATAACTTGCTTGAATTTGATGAGTGAGGTGTGGGTTGGATAGAGCTCGTCGAGATGTATCGAATGGTGTCGTTAGTTTTGATGGAGCCAATTGATGGACGAACCGCCACAGTGGCGAAAATCAAAGAACCTAGTGACGGCTTCTTAATTAATGGTTGAGTCTAATTGAAAGAATAGGGTGTGGATTTGACAGAGCTCGTTGAGATCTATCGAGTGGTGTATTTGGTTTTTGTTGGAGCCACTTAGGAGCGTATCGCGACGGATCTTTCTAAACTATATGGGCTTTTTTAGCAGTTTTTGTGGTATTTTGGACTTTTCTCCGGTTTGATGGGGGCTTTGAAGAAAGTAATAATTGAAGTCGATAGAACTCGTCGAGTTTTATTTGAAGCCAATGCAATCTCTTTTGGAGTCAGTCTTATGGCGAATATTTCCAGTATATGCTCGAGTCCTGACCTAAGATATCCTACATTTACATATCCAGGTTCCTCGTGAAAAACTGCATTAGCATCCTTAAGAGTCTTTAAAAAATTCATGCATTTTTATATCGTCCATTCACTAACATAGTTGAGAACAATTATTTGAAAAAGTCGATCAGGAAATCGAAATGAACGAGAAAGGTGGCATTATCAGTTCGATAGAGCAGAACGTGCTCTACAACATGCACTAATTTGTTTTTCCTCCACTTTTGATTTGGAAAGGAACGACTATCAAAACTGTTTTACACTACAATTTGTGCACTAAATTCTAATCAATGTATCCATGTGATCTGACAAACTAACTCAATAGTTCTCTCCAAATTTATTGGAACTATTCGAGGATTGTAAAGTTAGTTATGCAGATCATTTTTCTGCTGGATTATTCAATGTTTTACCATATTTTCATAAAAATATCAGCGAAACACGATAGGTACATATTATACATAAAATATATGCGTACCTAGATCAATGATTCCGGCCTCCGGAATCTTCACGAACCGGTAGAAAACGGTGTATTTTCCGGCCCCTTCCCGCCGGAAACGATCAGAAAAATACTCGGAACATGGAAGCAGTATTCCGGCCGGAAATTTCTCATACCCGGAAACGCAGCGTTACGCGAACTTCCCGCTGACGAAAATCTACGGAAAAAAGTGATAACCCGCAGGAACCCACCAGAAACCGTCAAGGAACGAACCACTTCCCATCGGAAAACTCTGAGGATCCGCTCTTCACATCTTTGCAAAGACTTTGAAGGGTATTTGAAAGATCTAGCAAAGATCTCGGAAAGTTCTTTGAAAGATCTAGGAATGATCTAGGAAAGATCTTTCAAAGATGTATGGAGTAGACGGTGTGGGTGCGGTGTAGGTATGAGTAGCAACCAGAGAAAGACACGCATACCTACACCCATACACACCCGCAACCACCCACATCCACACCCGCACACCCACACCCACACCCACCACAAGCCTACACCCGCCACCCACATCCACACCCACCCCACACCTACACCCACACTCACACCCTGGTCGGCTGTACACGGCCGTACATCAACCAATTACGACGGATAACGGCGACTGGTTCCAGTAGCCGTTTACAACAAGTGTAAACAATGCTTTGCAGCACATTACGCCCATCGTAAACAATGCTCGTAAAAGGTCGCGGTAAACGGCTAGCGTAACAATACGGTGACTGTATACGTTGTTCGGAAAACGTTGTAAGACATCGTATGCGTCAGCTGTTTGGGGTACTCTTTTACAACAGTCGTAAATAATGCTTTACGGCACATTACGGTCATTGTAAACAATGATCGTAAAATGTCACCGTTAACGACTAGCGTAGCGACACGGCGACTGCATACGCTGATGAGATAAAATGTCGCAAAACATCGTTTACGGCAGCTGTTTTCAGTAGTCGCTTACCGCAATCGTAAACGATGTTTTACGACGCATTGTGGCCATCATTTACAATGATCATAAAATGTCGTCGTGAATGGCCTGCGTAACAATACGGCGACTGTATTCGTTCATCGAATAATATTGCAAGGTACTGTCTGCATCTACTGTAACTAGTCTGATGCAGGATCATTATTTTTTTATCGTATTTCGTCGTAAAAAATCGTTAACGTTGGCGAACTCCACTTATTCAATATAAACACTATGTTCTCATGATCAGCTATACATGTCGCTAGGTAACAGTAACTGCTTATCCACCAAAAGACGAGAACGAGCCGGATGTTGTGATTTGTGCCATGCATAATATTTTTTTTAACCTCAAGGGTTTTCGGACTGCCTTATTTTTGCGATTTCGGTTGATACTCTCTGGGATACCGATAAAATGCACGAACCTCAGAAACGATTCGACAACATAGCAACCATACAGCTATCGATTCCTAGCGTACCCATGTGAAATACGGTAGAAATTAGATTAAAATTGACTAGTTTAGAAGTAAAAGTCTTTTAAAATGCCAACGCTTATCCGACTTTAATTAGATCTTCGAGTCTTAAGAAAGGATTTCAGTTGATTTTAATTCAGAACTGATTTCAGAAGATTTTTCCAAAACTGGATTTTAGCAGGACTTTTATGATACGTTTTAAAATTTTTTACAAAGCTTCAAAAGGAGGATTTCCTTATGCTTCTTTCGAAAACGAAAATGGTATGTATAGGTACAAGAGAAATATCGTGCCCTTATAAAATTCCCGCGTGAAGGCTATACTGACTCAGAATAAGTATGCAAAAGTATAGTTTCTACCATGGTTTTTGAGATTTTTATTAACGCATCAGAAGCAGGATTGTTTTAATGCTTTTTTGTTTTGATGATTTCTCCATGATTTTGCACGATTTCTCGAGGCTGATCTCGATTTCAGTACTATTCCTGACGTGTTCTTCAAAATGAGATGCTCAGAGCTGGTTTCTGAAGGTTTTTCTATAATCAAATTTTAGCAGCACTGTTTTGATGCTTTTTGATACTTTTTAGAAAAATCGAAAAGTACAATTTTTTGTTGTTTGAAGCATGTCGATCCTATTTGTGAAACGTAATGAGCTGTTGAAATTCGTTTTGAAAGCGTATAGTGTAGATGCCATAGGTACGTTTAAAGAAATAGATGAAAGTAATTTTTTTGTGGTATGGGTGCGGTCTTTTATCACTGTTGATGGTGATATCCGTTTAGTAAACCTTGACGTATGTTGCCCTACATGACAAGAGCAGGCCGTGCTACAGCTTTGATTGCAGTATATAATTTAGTAGTACCCAGGTCGAGAAGTAAGGGCCAATTCCCGCAAGAAAACACCAGAAATCAACGGAGCGTGGAAGCTGTATTCCGGTCAGAAATTTTTCGGACTTTTTCCGATGGATTCCAGCTAATTCCTGTTCCTTCCGCCAGGAAGCGGCCGGAGCCATCGGGAAAAGTTCGGAAAATTCCCGGTTGAAATACTGCTTCCATGTTCTGTTGATTTCCGGTGTTTTCCTGCGGGAACCGACGGTTTTTCCGCGTCTTTCCTACCGGTGCTTCGAGCATCCGGTGACCAGAACGATCGACCTGGGTATGTTGCCATTTACGGCATGGTGATATACGACCATAATACGATGCATACCAAAATGTCAGGTTACGGCACGTATACGGCCATAATCACGCCGTTTATGGCATCATAAATGGCAATATACGGCCGTCTCTACTCGTCGTAATGCTCGATATGGGTAGCAATAATCTTTGAATATTATGGTTCAAGAAAAATATTGACTGCATAAACGAGAAAAAAACATCTCATAAATTCGTTCAATAAATGTCAACTAGCTGGCATTGATGTGGGTGTCGGTGTGAATGTCATTGTTGTTGCCGGTGTAGAAGACGGAATAAGAATGACTGCGGTTGTGCAGGATGAGTAAATGCCACTCTAAGTGTGCGGCCATGGGTTTTGACTGAGAATGAGATGGTTGTGTGTACGGGTTTCCATTCAAGTACTAGTGAAGGAGTCGATATTCTTTCCGGCCTACGCTTTGCTATATCTTCAGTAGAACCCTGCTCCGGAGTCCGAAACTCGACCCTGATTCCGTCGGAGTCGGAATCACAAAAACAATTCTTTTCGGAGTTGAAATCAACATAGACTAAGAAACTTCGAGAATTCTATTTTATCGTTTCCTCATGTAACGCTTCTTTTTGACAACTGCAACGCTGAGTAAATAAAAATTGCGAATCCAATAATTAAGTACGACGAAAAAGAAAAAATAAGAAAATCAAAAAGCCTCTGCACAAGATTAATTTCATAAATGATTATTGTGAGAAAAAAACATCAGCTGCATTCAATATCTCCAATTGTTTCATTAGATGTATCATCGTCATTTTCAGGGGACTTTGAACTACAAAATCTCACCGTAAACATAAGGTTTTGTTTATTGACGGGAAAAAATTCGGAATCGGAGTTAAAAAGGCGTGATTCGGCAAATCTCTATAGACGGCTCCAATAATTGGTTATACAGGTATATATTCAAGTCTTCCCGAATAGGAACTAGTATAAAGAATCCAAATCGTGTTTTCATATAAAAATTGTTTCCAACAAAGACTGCTGGTAAAGAAAGTCTTCACAATATTGCAGAAATTCCAGAATCTCTACACAACTCAAAGTTTTGTTTATCAGCGCACAATACTTTAATAATGTTTCTCTTCGGTATACGCAGCGACGAAGCAGCTAGTTGCCTACAAAATGAAGTTCCTTCGAGTTATCTGTAACATCCTTTAAATAAAATACATCGATGTTAACAAACATCCAAAGAGTTTTTGTCACTTCTAAACGGAAGATAGCACTAAAGGGACTTTCGAACTTTTTTAAAACTGATGCCATTCAGTCAAAGACATGTTGTGGAGAGCTGAGGAACATGTGATTTTGTCGAGAATTATTTGCTTTGTTGCACTGTGTAATCGAAGAAAAGATTTTATTTTCGAAATCAGGAAGCTGAAAAGTCGCTGTCGAGTTTTGTAGTGATCCTGGGTTCTAGGAATACACTAAAGAGTTTATTTCCCTCAGATCCTTCTTGCAAACTGTCTTCTCTATTCAAACTACTTTTTGGACCCTTTATACGAGTAAACATTAGGGAGAAGATCTACACTAAATGTCAATGATCAGTTATCAGAGACACTGCATTCGACAATCGAAAAAAAATTGCCGATTTTTCGAAGTCGAAGCCGGCCAAAAATATTGACGGAGTCGGAGTCGAAAAAGCTTGACTTCTCAAGGCTCTTGTCTTCAGATATGCGTTTTGTTGCTTCTTCAAGTGAGTGTGCGTGTCGTGTGGTTCAGTGCAGGGATTGCCGTTGATTTGGTTTTGGTTGTGTTGCCGTGATGTGCGTGTATCTGCAAATTTGGAAATTTGGAAATCTGTGGTAGGCCAGGTTAGGTGCACGATAGCGTGTGAGTGTGCGTGTGGGAAGTGACTGTAAGATCTCAGTGTGGGTACGGGGTGTGCGTGAAGTGATGATGTACACTCATAGGAAGATTCTCATTTACGTATTCAAGCACAAATCCACACCGACACCCAAATCGTCACACACATCCGTGTTCCACCCGCACGCTGCACCCCACATCTACACCCACTTCATGCGCTACTCAAACATACCCACGCCCAAGCTCGACATAGTCACACCGACACACAAACCAACATCTACACCCACATCTACCTATCCACACCGGCACTTCCACACCCATACTCAAAATTTGTGAGTATTTGCAGAATCGTGATTTCGCAACATGTGTTTCCGACTGCTACTGGCTTTAGAATTAATCATATTATGTTTTATCTTCACTCTGCTGTTCACAAATGTATTCGATGAATTTTCAAATAAACATTTTTTCGCATCAAGCCATCTGAAAGAGCGTTGTCAGTTATTGTCGATGGGCCAGTGGTATAATTCTCTTAATGATACCAGCTTGTCTGTTGCCAAACGGTTTTTTCGTCATGTGACATCAGAAAGAAACTCATCATATCCGTTTATAAGTGGTGATACATTTCGTGCATTGGCAGATCATATTTTTGATGAAACTACAGATCTGGGCAGGTGGCCTGCTCGTGTACGAGAAATACGCCATGGAGATATTGTGTTTCTTCAATCTGAACATCATATGTTAGAAAAATTTTTCAGAAACAACACATTCGATCAAATTGAACATTCTTTCGTACTTATCACTCACAACAGTGATGCGTCAGTTCCAACAAAAAAATACAAGTGGGTGCTCGATGATAATCGGATACTGGCTTGGTTCACTCAAAACCCAGATGATGAGCACAAGAAGCTTTTCGCAATTCCAATCGGAATAGCGAACGTGCGGTGGCCACATGGAAATGTAGCTGTTTTCAAAAAAGCTTTTTATCGCTATCGTAAAGTATTTTCTCAGAGAAGCACACTACTGTATGTTAATTTCAAAGTTTCTACTAATAGAAATGTTCGATCGAAAGCATTGGAATGGGCTTTTAATCTTTCTGATATCAAACAAAAACCGATCGTACCATTGGAAATATATCTTCAAGCTATTGGCGATGCTAAATTTGTGTTGTCCCCGCCTGGATATGGATTAGACTGCCATCGGACATGGGAAGCCTTACTCATGGGTGCTGTCCCTATCGTTCTTCGATCGTATCTGGATACTTTATTTATAAATGAGAGTATCATTATAGTCGACCAGTGGAAAGAGGTGACACTAGACCGTTTGAGGTCATATCAAAATAAACCTGCTCTCAGTGAGAAATTGTCCGCCGAATATTGGTACGGACGCATTATACATGCAGCTGGTCGTAGTTTATGCGAACAGGCAAATGTATAAGCGAACCTCCATCGACCGATATCACTTGTGACATCTATGGTTTCCAAAAAACATCGAGCATGACTACATATATGACATACCGATGTCATTAATTTCAATTTTCCAATTATTTTGTTCAAAAAGGGTGTGACTGTGGGTGTGAGTGTGGGGTGTGCGTGTGGGTATGGGTGTGTTGTGCGGACAATATCATTTATTCGCCCATCCACACCCCACACCCACACACCCACACCACACACCCACACCCACACACCCACACACCCACGCACCCACACCCACACCCACAAGCACACCCACACCCTACTTCCACGTTAACATCTCACCGACACTCACATTTTAGCCACAGCCGCACCTGCAATGACACTCACACATACCCACTCCTGTGCGCACACCACACACGCACACTTATGCTCACCAATACCCACTTGCATACATCGCGCCCACAAGCAGATCATTTGTGGTTGTCGATTACAGTTGTGGATAAAGGGCTGTTCACTTTTTAAACTCTAAAAATATGATCACTTTTTTTCTGTTCCAATTGTGCTTTCATTGATGCTTGAAAAAATAAACCATGGTGGATAAAAATACTCTCTAGAGCAGGCACAACTCTGGCAGACTTTGGCTCTATACAAAACGTCATGGTATACATCACCGTTAGCCAGAAAAGCCGCCCACCAACCAAATGTTCCTGCCGTTACAATTGAGTGCTCGCAAGTTGCTAAAGTTGCTAAATCTTCAGCTGCACCAAAGAAGTCTGGTGTGATTATCGTATTTGCTGGGTTGCTGAAATGGTCTCGACAGTAAGATTTATCATCACTTGCTATAACAAATACTAGTGATGGATATTTCTGGACAAAGTATCGCATTCCAGATAGGACAAATTGGTGTGACGAAGCAGCTTGCATACTAATAAAGTCTCCTCGGCGAATATGTATTCCGATCCATGTATAATCAGATTCAAGCATATGTCGCTTAACTTGCTGAAATGTGAGATTGACATGCTGCACATATTGCTTACGATTTGTAAAGACGTGGGAATCTATACCGCAATTGTTGGCTAAGAGGGAAGAGTTGATCTGTGTTTTGTTAAAACATTCAGCAACAAATTTGTGAGATAGTTGAAAGAAGATAGTAATAGTGTTGATTATTGAGGCTTGAAAAGAGAATTGTTGTCGAATTTCATCGGAAAATCGCGCGAAATAACCGAAAGCTTGCCAGTAGCCTATAAGTTCTAAATGTTTCACAGCCTTCAGCAGCATTATATCGTGATAGAAATGGCAAATTGAGAATCTTTTCTCGACATTTGTGATGTTTTTCGCTTGAGCGCTAATGATTGCGAATGGTATATCGATTTGAAACAACGAAGACAATTCGGTCACAATATGATCAGCTAGTGATTATACGGTGCTTACGCGATCAAAGTTTGCAAGATTATGGATCTCTATTTCCCCTTAGGCGTGCAACAAATCCAAATCTTTGGGATTTGGTATACAAAGATTTGGTTTTCATCTGGATTTGGATTTGTTATAGATTTGGGTTTGGATTTGGTATGGAAGATTTGGGTTTGGTTTTAGTACTTAGGATTTGGATTTGGATTTGGTATATAGGATTTGGGCTGGGATTTGGGTTTGGAATAGGGGTGCGAAGTTACCGTTACCAGTTACCCGAGAACGAGGTAACGGTCCTACTATTGGAGGGTATGCTTGAGTCCTGAAGTCCCACTATTGGGGATACCCTTGGGTCTTCAAGTTTTACTATAGGGGGATACCTTTAGGTCCTCAAGTCCTACTATTGGGGGATACCCTCGGGTCCTCAACTGCTACTATTGGGGGATACCCTTGGGTCCTCAAATCCTACTCTAGAGGGGTATCCTTCGGTATTCAAGTCCTACTATTGGGGGTATCCTTAGGTCCTCAAGTCCTACTATAGGAGGGCACCCTAGGGCCATGAAGTCCTACTATAGAGGGTACCCTGGGGCCCTCAAGTCCTACTATAGAGGGTACTCTTAGGTACTCAAATTGTGCTATAGGGAGACATCCTTGGGCCCTCAAGTCTTACAATACGGGGATACGTAGCATCGTCTAGAATGCTAGAGACATCATCCGGAATGCTAGGGGCGAAACTGGGACACTAAAGCTGATTGATTGATAATCGACCAATTAGATGTGACGACGCGGTTTCTTCGCTATTGTAAGAACAAAACATTGTCATATTCGGGTCAAGTGAAAGGGGCCAACAGATAACCTTAAGGCCTGCCCGAACAATCCTATGTTTTGTCTGAATAATAGATGAAAAAACCGCACTGCAATCTGGTTGGTTATTAATCGATCAATGACAATCGAGGAAGCCGTTTCTTCGCTATTGTAAGGACAAAATATTGTCATGTTCACGTCAACTAAAAGAGAACCTCGGATAACCCTAAGATCGACCCGAACAATCCTATGTTTTGTCCTTATAATAGAGAAAAAAACTGCACTAAAATCTGATTCGTTGATAATCGACTAATCAGATTCGGGAAAGCTGTTTCTTATCTATTGTAAGAGCAAAACATAGGATTGTTCGGGCCGATCTTAGGGTTATCTGGGGTCCTCTTTCACTTGACCCGAATATGACAATGTTTTGTCGTGACAATAGCGAAAAACCGGTTCCTCGTATATGATTGGTCCTTTATCGACCGATCAGCTTCAGCGTTTCAGAAAATGCCTCTAGCATCCTAGATGATGCTACGTACCCCCGTATTGTAAGACTTGAGAACCCAAGGGTCTTCCCGTATAGTAGGACTTGAGGATCCAAGAGTACTCTCTATAATATGACTTGAGGACCTAAGGGTACCCCTCCTATAACAGGACTTGAGGACCTAAGAGTATCCCCTCCCTCCATAGTAGGACTTGACGATCCAAGAGTGTCCCCCTATAATAGTGTGGGTACCCGCATACAATAGCTCTTCAAGACCCATGGGTGTCCACATATAATAGCTCTTCAGGACTTATGGGTACCTACATAGGACAGCCCTTGAGGAGCTATGGGTGCCTCCATATAATAGCACTTGAGGACTCACGAGTACCTCCATAGGATAGCCCTTGAGGAACTATGGGTGTCTTCATATAATAGCTCTTCAGGACCTATGGATATCTCCATAGGGTAGCCCTTGCCGACCTATGGGTGCCCTCATATAATAGCACTTGAAGACCCATGGGTACTCCTATAAGATAGCTCAAAGCCAAATCCAAATCTTAAATACACAAATCCAATAACCAAATCTAACTCTTGTACACAAATCCCAAAGCCAAATCCGAGTCTTGTACACAAGTCCCAAACCCAAATCCCAAATCCCAAACATAGCTACAATCCTGAGCCCAAATCCAAACCCAAATCCAAATCCAAAGAATTTGGTCACAAATCCCAAATCCCAAATCCACTCAAGATTTGTTGCACCTCTATTTCCCCTGCAATCAACGATTAAGCCGGGATTATAGTACAGTGATGAACTCAACCAGTCTCTGAGTTCTTCCTCTCCCAAACTTCTGCATTTTCCAGTTCCTAATATCAATGTGCCGACTATTGCCCATTTGCATTTGAATTGCGCGATTGATGAATCCTATCCCATCAAAACCGGGTAGTGGTCGAAAACTACATTTGAATCAGGGTAGTTTTGTGACTTATAAACTGTGATGAAAAAGCAAAATCGGTTCGTGAAAATAAATTTATGTAACAACTAATACCTCAAGCAATATTCTTTCTTACCTCTTTACCCATTGCATTATCTTTTCTCTTCTTTGCTTCGAATTTAACCTTGCTTCTAGCGAAGACTATTTGAAAGCGAATTTCGAGAAAGTTAGTCAGTCGATCATACTGACGACCGCCTATAATCTCACGAGAAATGATTCTTAACTATTTGATGCCATCTAAGTGGCACTTCTTTCGTAAACTACGATCTCCGATGACTAGAAAAATTTCAAACACGAGTTTGTAACTTGTTCTTCTCAAATCATGATTGCTGTGCTGTATTCTGCGCCTCCTATCATGTGGTTCTCGAAACATTTAATGCCAAAATTCAAGCTAAAAGGATATGTGTCAACTTATGGACTCAAGGTTCCAAAATACCTGGACCTATTTTATTACTCTGAGAATCAGCACTGTACCCTGATTATTTTTCATTAGTTTATTTTGTAATTTATCAAGTCAATTTTTCATGCGTGAGATTCTCCTCAAGTATCGAAAATTTTTTTTATCGCCATTGTATTAAAAGTCTTGACAGTTCCATGGTGATAAGTGTGCTGATTAATAATATTACATTTTTTTAAAAAGATAACCAGATAATAAGAAGCATCTGAAGAACCCTCTGAAACCATTAAAAAACCAGTTTTTGGCCGAAAGTTTCGTTAAAATCTGACATATATTTATTGCAAGGACGTCCATTTGATGCAAAGTTTCTTTCACTGTCAGAATTTATAATAACCTTTTACATACTCAAATATTTTTCTATCGATAAACAGCAAATACCGTCCCGATTGTGTCATATTATCACAAGTATCGATTTTCTCAGTGTTATAATTTTATAGTTTTGACAGGGGCCCCGGGGAGATTTTTTTTACTGAATATATAGTTCTATATGCTCTTTCTGATGACACTATTTTCAACTTCAAATTCAATTCTTAGTAAAGCAGTTTTGCTCAAGTCACAATACTTTACAGTTAATTTGCGTCTTTTTTCACTAATATTGACAGTTGTGAGGCAGAAGATACTTTGTTTGACTTCAAATAAAGGTGATATTTGAAACCAGCATAAAAAACTGAGTCGACTCATACATGTTAGCTGCATCATACGTCGGATTGTGGCTCATTCAGAGTATAATTTCATGTTTTGTGGCAAATAAACTTCTAAGCATTTTAATAAAAACACTCCAAGCAACTCTTGTTTTAGGAGATATGTCAATACAATACTGGAGCTTAGAACAGTCAAACAGTGACGTCAAAAATTCCACTTTTTTCTTATATCAGAAATTTTCTTACAGGTAATGCTGAAAACAAATTGTAACATAACTGAGTGGCCGAAAAGTAGCCTTAGCGTGCAAAAATATGGGATCAATTGAGTTTTCAGTGCTAATACCTTTGGTATCCGCATTCTTTTCCGAAACAAACTTCGGCTATTCGATTTTAGCATTTATAATCTATAGTTTCTGACACTTATTTGTAACTTATACTTTAGCAAACTTTCTACCAAAAAGGTGTGAGGGTGATGCTGTTGTGGTTGTTGATTGTGTGTTTAAATGTGAAGTGTGTGTTGGTATCAATGCTTTCGTGTGGGAGGTGCGGCTGTGGTTTGTGTGGGGTGCGAGTGTATGAGTGTGTGTGGCTCGACGTAATGGCTATGCGTTGATGTGAACATGAATATGGTTTTTAGGGTGCGCCTGTGACTATACGGTGTATATATCGGGTGTCCCAAAAGTAAGGAAAAATAGTATCTTTTTCGCTTTATATCTTACAGATTGTCGGTCAGCTCTGATATTTATACCACATATACTAGGTATGATAAGTAAAAGATTGAGTATATGAGCGATATTTGGATATAGTAATTGATCCAAGAACATACAAATCCAGTGCATGTAAAAAAAGACGGCGCATATTTTTGTTTGATCTCTTGTGGTACTTATATGTGCGAGCAGTGGCGTCTAGGAGACAACAACACTAGTGGTTATCTCTTTTATCGACTGGTTTATTTTTTGTTTCTTTTACATTTTTATTTGTTTACATGGTTCTAACTTCTTTCCACATTTTCTTCAACATGAGTAAAAGTTTTCGTCTGTCATTGAGTGAAAAAATTGAAATTATGAAATGGTGCGCCATTGACCAAAATGCAGCTGAAGTTGCTCGTCAATCAGAAAATCGTGTCGATCGAACTCTCCAACATCAAAGAGCATTTTGAGCCTTGTTCGAAAGTTCCACGAAACTGAGAGCGTCGAAGATAAACCTCGGTCAGGTCGTTTTAGATCTGTTAGTACCGACGAGAATAGAGAACGTGTTCACGCTGCTTTTGGAGAAACTGCTGCAACTTCAATAAGAAGAGATTTTTTGGAACTGAATGTGCCCAAAAGTAGCCTTCAATGAATGATGAAAGAGCTGCGATAGAAGTCGTATCATCCTCAGTTGCTGCATGCTTTGAACGAAGACGATTCTGACAGACGTTGTGAATTTGCCCACATCTTCCTTAACTTGTCAGCTGACGACTCTTTCTTGCTTAATCGAATTGTCTGGACCGATGAAGCCATTTTCAAGTTAAGTGATCATGTCAATCGACACAATTGCGTTTATTACGCCGTAGAAAATCTCCATATTATCATTACTCAAGAAATGAATACCCCAGGCACCACTGTAAGGGTTGGAATTTGGGTCTAAGGCATCATCGAACCATTCTTCGTTCATGATAACGTCACTGCAGACGGCTATCTTGAGATGCTCCAAAAAGATATTGTTCCCGCTATTGCAAGCGAAATGAATTTAGAAGAGATTGTCTATATGCACGACGGAGCGCCGGCTCATTGCACTCAATCTGTCCGGCACCTTCTAAACGAAACATTTCCTGACAGGTGGATTGGTCGACGTGGATGGATTGACTGGTCGCTACGATCTCTCGACCTTATACCGATTGATTTTTTTTATGGGCTATGATCAAGGAGCGTGTATATGCGACGAAACCTCAAAATCTTCAAGCACTAAAAGATGCTATAAAAACTGAAATACAAATTTTACCGGTGAAATTTTGTCAAAGCGTTTGCTAGTCAGTACCTAAAAGACTTCAACTTTGCAAAGACTTAGATGGTAAACATATTGAACAGTTTCTGTGAAAAAATTCATAATAAGAACGCTCCTGTTAGCGTCAATAGATGTCTCTTCATGACGCTAACTTATTTTCCAATGTATAATTTTTTTTTCTTTCCTGTGTGATATATATGTGTATGATACTCTTGATCATTATGAGTACAGGGTGAGCTTTCACATTACGTCGTTTTTTTCTTTTTCTTCTCTGTTGCGTTTTTTTAAATATTTTTCGTGATTTCTATTATGATCTTTTTTTGTGTATATATATTATACACATTTTCTCTGTCTTCTTTATTATTATAAAAACTGTTTTCTCTGTTCATCTTGTTAAAAGTACTTCGTTATTATTATTATTGTTATCATTAAACATCATTAACATTAATAACATCTTTATTGATTATAATTATAAATTATTACGTTATATCATTGTTCTCTCTTATAACCAAGAAAGCAACGTGATGGTATGACAATAGAACAGAACAAAAGAATAATCTCCTTCCGATGGAATCGAACCAACGTCTTCTGCTTTCCGGGCAGCTATACTACCACTGTACTAGAAAGGAGCGTTTGTTATTCGCTTCATTTCGTCTTATGTTCGAAGGGGAACACTTCGAACATAACATATTAATTAATCAAGACATCTGATTATATATTTGATTAACTGAACATTACAGTACGATAGGCAGTTTATTGTGAGTTTTCTCAATAATAAGCAGACAGAGTTTCCTCAAGGTATAGAATCGCCAAATTCAGCCTAAGTGATATACGGAGGTTGCAGGCATAATTTATATCTCGAAACGAAAATCTCACAGCTCCACAAAGACATAGTTTTGTAGGTGTTTTTTCTTAGCCTGAGCTTTTAAGAAAAATTTTATTGGAATTCACAAGTTTTTCCTTCTTGTTAGTCATTCTGTATTTGAACGCTTTTGGATCAATTACTACATCTAAATATCGTTCATATGCCTAATCTTTTACTTATTACACCTAGTATATGTGGTATAAATATCAGAGCTAACCGACAATCTATAAGATAGAAATCGAAAAAAATACTATTTTTTCTTGCTTTTGGGACACCCGGTATTGATATTTATGTGGACTGTAGCTGCAGGCATGGGTTGATTGTATGTGTGCATTTGTGTATTCTGTCAAAAAAAGCGACCATGCATGACCTTTCAGTGTTGTAGATTTTGGTATCACTTTTTGAACCTTTTAACGTGCTAGCGAATTTCATTCCACTTAGAGAGTGCGAGGATGAGAGTGAGTGCCAGCGCGTGTGTGTTGGTGTCAGTGAGGATCTCCTATTACTTCTTATATACCCACAGCAACAATTACCGCCACACTGACAGAAGCACGCACATCCATATACTCATATCCACGGTAACCCCACACTCACACTCACAGTTGCAAGTTATAACTGCATCTGACAGTTATAATTCAGATTGAAAGTTATGACAACGGTCGATATTTGTAACCATTGTTGATAGTTACAACCCCTGTTGTAATCATTTTCACTTTTGTGCGCTTTTCTCAGCTATCAACTTTTTGAAAAATAATTTTAATTCTCACACTGTCATCTTGTGAGGTCAGCCGCTCTCGTCTTGATTTCATTAAAATATGGCTGCTAGAAATTGTCGAGAGAGAACGGAGATTATCACACTACGGTATCACCTTAGAGATTCTGGATTGAGTCAAAATTGATCATTTTGATAGGATATTTTTGATCTAAGTCACTCTCCTCATAATTGAACTTGTGGTTAAGGAACAGCCTGTTATATAGAGACGACAGGCGTGAGTTCGTGCTAACCCAAAAGCACTTGCAAACATAAACATTCGGTTTCCTAAACGGCCCTCACTGTCTCTTAATAAAACTGTGCATTTAGATAAATTAAACGAAGCAACTTCTGCTTTTGTCAATGTGTGCATTTCAGATTGAAGAGTTCGTCTCATGGGTGTCTCATCCCATCGTTTCCGAGAATATTCCATTGGATAATATATCGGCTTCAAGTTCAGATCGTAGAGAAATAGTAGTCCCACTATGACAGTGAAGGTCAAAAAGCAAAGTAAAACCGACAATAGCTTACAGAAAAAATTTGTTGATGCATATCGTAGTGACAAAAACATTTTCGAATAAACAAGGGCAATACGTCGATTAAAAAGGCAAGTACTTCCGTAAATCACGCCACAACTAATCGACACGAGGAAGTATGTTTCTAATTATTATCATTGCGTAACTGAAAGTCGTACACATCTGAAAATCGAAATCTATTTTTGAGAGGGTGTGGGTGTGGGTGTGGGTGTGAGTGTGGGTGGTGTGGGTGTCGGTGTGGGTGTGGGTGTGGATGTGGTTGTGAGTGTGTGGATGTGGCTGTGGATTGGGTGTGGGTATTGGGTGGTGTGGGTGTCGATGTGCTTGTGGGTATGGGTGTGGGTATGATTGTGAGTGTGTGGATGTGGCTGTGGATTGGGTGTGGGTGTGGATGTGGGTGTGAGTGTCTGGATGTGGCTGTGGGTTTGGGTGTGGTTGTGCTGGAGGTGGCGGTGTACGTGTATTGCTTTTTTTCATCCACACTCACGCTCACACCCACACCCAGGTCAATCAATCCTAGCTAACGGATTCCGACGATATCCGGACCGGAATCCGGTAAAATCCGACAAAAACAGACAGGATTCGATCGGATTTTATGCAAATCCGATGTCAGATCCGACGTCGGAATCCGTTAGTTAGGATTCCGACAAAATTGATACAGTACCCGACAAAAGTATCCCCCCCATTGGATCTCAGTCACAATATGAGCTGTGGATCTGAAAACTAGTGTGCTTATAGTTCTCAATGAATGCTGATCAACGACACCACCCGCAACCAGATTGCATGAAGTATAAGAAAGTTATAATGTATGTTTTCTGTCTGCATTGTGGACTTCAAAACTCAGGAACGGAGAGATTTTATGAGTCGGGGCTAGTTTCATTTTGTAGCTCTACACTTTGGCTATCTGTGATGAAAGTTTCATTAAAATCCAATGAGTCTTTGTGGAACTAGAACCATTTTATTGTATGGGTCGATATGTGGCAAAACCGACCTATCCCATTGTGTACTTCATAAATCAGTGAAAATTTGACAGATCAACTTCAAACTTACAGAATAGATTATCCCACAGATCTTTATTGTTCTCTGAAATTTTCAGCCTTATATCGCTTACTAGAGAGAAATGGCACTATGCTCAAGTTCTAGATGTTGTCATAGGTCTAGCTACTCGAATACTCAAGCAATTGGCTTCATCTTTTGGGTACATAAGTAACATGTAAAGAGGTACAGTTCTACCAAAAAAAAGTTACAAAAATCACTAAGTATCATGGAAAACAAGATATAAAATTTTACACTCAATTTTTTTCTCATTCTGACGACCTTTTATTGTTTTGTTTAACAGTATCAAAACAAACGTTATACAAAAGAATTAAAAGGGATTTGTCTATCTAGTTCAAGTCTGTCAAGGGTCTTCTGATAGTTTTCATCATGATGATGAATCAGAGTAACCGTAGGAGTAAGAATATGAGTAAAAATTGGTATATAATTGTGAAAAGAATAGGAATCCTTATTCTCATTCTCTATCTCTTCCAGCTTGGTCAGAATGACGAAAAAATTGAGTGTAAAATTTTATATCTTGTTTTCCATAATACTTAGTAATTTTTGTAACTTTTTTTTGGTAGAACTGTACCTCTTTACATGTTACTTATGTACCCAAAAGATGAAGCCAATTGCTTGAGTATTCGAGTAGCTAGACCTATGACAACATCTAGAACTTGAGCATAGTGCCATTTCTCTCTAGTAAGCGATATAAGGCTGAAAATTTCAGAGAACAATAAAGATCTGTGGGATAATCTATTCTGTAAGTTTGAAGTTGATCTGTCAAATTTTCACTGATTTATGAAGTACACAATGGGATAGGTCGGTTTTGCCACATATCGACCCATACAATAAAATGGTTCTAGTTCCACAAAGACTCATTGGATTTTAATGAAACTTTCATCACAGATAGCCAAAGTGTAGAGCTACAAAATGAAACTAGCCCCGACTCATAAAATCTCTCCGTTCCTGAGTTTTGAAGTCCACAATGCAGACAGAAAACATACATTATAACTTTCTTATACTTCATGCAATCTGGTTGCGGGTGGTGTCGTTGATCAGCATTCATTGAGAACTATAAGCACACTAGTTTTCAGATCCACAGCTCATATTGTGACTGAGATCCAATGGGGGGGATACTTTTGTAGGGTACTGTATAGGTTTCAGTCGAAATTATTTGGAACCGACAGGAGCCGATGGGGCGTGATTGACCTGGGCACCCACAAATGACTATTTTTTTGAGACAACGACCACGTACCTATGGCACCAGTGACCGTTTCGGTAAATATGGTACAAAAGAGCATATAGCACCCATATTACTAATCAGCATATGATGTATAATAAAATTTTGACAAGTGAACCAGAACAAATACGTCATTTTATGATGTATGAAAACGATATTATTTTAAATATGAGTTTTTTTCAGTAAAAACAGCGCTGATTTTATTGGCGCTTTTTTGTACTTAGAGGAATTTTAGTATTAATTTTTTAATCTTAATCTTATAACTTTCTAACACATGTATGTCGTTATGGCGTCAGTCTGGGGCCAGGTGAATCGGCTGTCGATGAACGTTACTTGTTGGATACGAAAGATCACAGAGTACTAGCCAGTTCAATCCCAGTATATTCCAAAAGAATCCATCCCCCAAGAGATTCAATTCGACCTGTGGATCGTACCAGAAACCATCGGATCCAAACGGATTGCTTCGGAAGCTGACGTCTTCCGTTAAAAACCGGTCGGATCTGCTCCAGTTTGCGTCGGATTCCTTTGTACAGAATTCCCGACCAGATTAAGTCGGAAAGCATAAGATTGGATTCTTTCGAAACCGATGATCGGGTCACATCGCATCCGCACAGAACTTCCTGTCAGAAACACCAATATATTCCCAGTTGATTTGATCCGGCCAGTGAGTCTTACCGAAAACCACAGAATCCAGTACCGGATTGCTCCGGCAAAAGACGCCTTCCGTTTAAAACCGATTGAATCACGTCGCATCCGCTCAGAACTCTCCTTCCAAGTTCCTGGGTATCGCCAGATTCTAGAATGGATAGAGCGGGATTTCATCAGATTCCGACAACACGATATCAAATCGGATTATGCCGGAAGTGATCCTGCGCAATCATTGCTTATCTGACAATCGAATAACATCGGATTTACACCAGATATTACCACCTCAAAAAAATCCGATAGGATACGGATAATTCCACTTCTTTCCGATCAGGAACTCACCGAAAAAATTTGCCAGAGATCCGATCATCGGTTCTCACCGGATATACTAATTTTTCACAAGTTTCTGTGAAATGCTACCGAACTCCCAAGTAAAATTATCGATTCTGGAGAGAAATCCGACAACCGGATGGTCCTCACTTTTACAAATATTAGCTTGCAAGGAATTCGGAAGATGCCGGATGGCTGCAGTTCAGACGGAAAGTACAAGAGGTGAAGATCTATTCCGATTGACAATTTTACCTCGCAAACAACCAATAGCCGATTTCTATGCATAAGAGGCTTATTATAATAAACAGCAACAGCAGATTCATTCACATCTATTCTCGATAATAATCCATTGCACGTAAACAGAAAATCTATCAATAAGCTAATTCATCAAACAAACAAAACTACAATGCCACAATCCGTCACGGATGAAACAGCATAACTTATAAACATCCCAGAACGAAAACTGACGGCCAGAAAAAACATTCAAAACTACAATTTCAAATTCACACAAAACCAGGTAACAGTGCATGCTCTTCAGGACGAAAAACACACGACACAATGATTTTCAATTACTGGTAAATCTCATCCAATTCGGAAGCTATAAATTCCATTCACAATCACAAGACACATCATGGCCGTTCAAAAGATCAATTTTCCATAATTTATCAAGAGACAAAAACACAACACGCTTGCCTAGACTTAAAAGCATGAAATAGAAGCAACTGAACTCAGAACTAAACACTAGTGGCGGCGCCAAGAGAAGGCTACAGGGGGCTGAGCCTCCCCAGAATTTGTCTGAGCCCCCCTCCCCCAGAATTTTTTTTAAAGTTTGTAAAACATTGATAATCTTTTCTGCGTGTGATGTCGTAACATATCGCTTCATACACCGCAGAGATTCTCGTTCAATTTTCTATTGGTTATCCAAAGAATCCAACACAAAACCATCGTCCCTTCTGGCGGCTGAAACACAGTCTCTAAACTAAAAATGAATCCTGACAAACCTAGGACTATCGAGTCCTTTTTTCTTCCTTCCACCAAAAAACCACGTAATAATGAAGGACAAACAGAATCAAACGTGATTATTTCATCTCCACTATCATCAACTGAATCTGAAAATCTTATTTCTCCTGTTTCTGCTTCTTCATGCTCTGGTGATCAAACTACATGTGATCTTGTTTCTGATACTTCATCATCTTCTCTCACAGCCTTGGTTTCTTTGAATGAAAGTTTTGAAGCAAAATCTGCTCCAAATGATATCAGTACATCATGTATTGATCCTCCTGTTCAACCAAAATTAACAACTTATCCGTTGAATCATCAAAAACGCTCATTTCAATCTAGCTGGTTCATTGATAGACAGTGGTTAGAGTATTCTGTTCAAAAAGACGCATGCTATTGTTATTACTGTCGTCATTTTTCTGCTAATAAACTATTTGCTAGTGATACTTTTTCCACTTCAGGATTTAATAACTGGAAAAAAGCATTGCTGAAAGATACTGGTTTGATAAAACACGCATTATCACAATCACATATAATTGCAACAAAAAATTATTTATCATCTAAACAACGAGAAGAAACCAATTCAAGTGTTATTAAGAAATTAGATTCTGGTCGTGCTGTTCAAATACGTAAAAAAACATGATCGTCTTGTGCAGATTTGTTCAACATTACATTTTTTGGCATCTCAAATGATTAGTTTTAGAGGTCATGAAGAGAATGAACAGTATGTAAGTTTGACTTATTTTTAGAAGGTTCAGAGAGCTCTTTCTAAAGAATAGAATTCTTGAAAATCATTAAAACAACGAGTTGCTTTAGGTTATAGAAGGAATATTAATTGTCAATTATCTGACTTATTCTCTTACAATGTATTTTTCGTTGTTTTTTTTTCTGTTTCAGAAGTTAAAATCGGGGTAATTTTCTAGAAATTCTTCATTGGGCAGCAACAACTGATCCTATACTTCAATTAATCTTCCAAGATTGGGTGCATTCCTTTTCGTCCTCGCTCTCCCGAACATCCGGTTATTTGTCCGGATGTTCGGAATCGACTTTAGAGCATAATATCGTGTTTCCGGATGTTCGGAATGAAAACCGTGCAGGTGTTCGGAACGAAAAATACGCGATGTTCGGAACGAAAAATACCCGATGTTCGGAACAAAAAATACTCGATGCTCGGAACGAAAAATACAGGATGTTCAGAACATAAAATGACGGCTGTTCGGAGCAAAAAGTGACGAATGTACGGAATGAATTTTGGTGTCTGTTTTTTAATATAGAAAAGGATTCATTCATATAGTATCTTTTAAGACCTTTAGTGTAGCGATCTCTTGTGCATTCAGTTAGAGTTTTTTAAAGTAGTGTAGAGTTCAGTAGTGAGCGATAGATCTTACAGATAGATAGTGTAAATGAGTAGTAAAAATAAAGATCCGCTTTTTGCGGAGGCTAGCAGCTCGAGGGTCGGGTGTAGGGTGTAGGTATTGGTGTGAGTATAGTTGCAGAGAAAACTCGAACTCGAACCCACAAAACACGCCCACTCACACCCACACCCTCAGCCACCCCACCCACATCCACACCCACACCCT
>CAJNOL010002818.1:9864-31099 GCA_905250125.1 Rotaria sordida | reverse complement strand
GATTGACTCTTGCGTAGAACTCAATCAAAAACTCATGATTTTTATTGAATCTTAGCTATTGGCTTGTTTATCATTTTGTGAAGAAAAATATTTGTGAATCGTTTTCCGTTGAATGAAAGGAATTAAAAATGATACTCTTTCAATTATTGATGAGTATGATTCACTATATTGGTAATCATATTATATTACCATAAAACATAAAAGTTAGCTGTAACATCATATGAATATCGTACGACTTACAAATAGAACATAATAGTAGAATCAAAGCAACTTTCTATTCAAATTTTATAACAATTTGTTAAGAAATTGTTTTATTCTGCGATAGGACATAAAGTGTTCTTCTAATATACACTCTCGCTTAATTACTAACGTTAAAGATAATTGCTAAAAAGAAGAGAAACAATACATGCTTAGTATTTTAAAAAATATACTTTATTGATGTTGATTCAGCGAAAGACGAAGACGCAACAAATAAACTATTTTGAATTCATTCGAAATAAATAGAAGTGTCAAGCTTGAAACTTGAATTCAACTGAGTCTTCAAGTTTCAAGTTTGATATAGTATATGGAATAATGAGAACATAAAGAATTCTCTCATTCATTAATAAAATATTGAAACTCAATATTTTTTTTCCATTGTAAAGCTGAATTTTCATCTAATTATTTAAGAAAGACTATACACACACTGAACTATACTTTATTCTTGTTTTGTAATTTTTATTGCAAGAAATGCAGAATACAACAGAAAATTGATTATGTTTCTTTTTTGTGATCATTTTGCAAATGACGAAACTAATTGAATTAAATAGAATCTATTGATTTATACAAGATCACATAAATATTCTCTGTTAGTGTGACTACATAATTGCACATTGACCGTAATGAGCGAGAAATCGTAATGTTTCTTTTTCTACATTCCTTGATGTCACTCAAACAAAAAAAAAGTAACTTTAATAACATAATTTTAATGATTGAAATATTTTAAAATGAAGAAAAACGATATTTATATGAATATGGACAGATAGAAAAGCTTTTCTTTTAAACTTAACATTGTTGATAACTTCATTGAACGAGGACAACATTAGCAGAAAAAGTCTATTCACTATCTTAAAAACAGGACAACATTCAATATTATA
Source organism: Rotaria sordida (assembly GCA_905250125.1). Classification (NCBI taxonomy): domain Eukaryota; kingdom Metazoa; phylum Rotifera; class Eurotatoria; order Philodinida; family Philodinidae; genus Rotaria; species Rotaria sordida. The sequence continues at coordinate 29,963 of CAJNOL010002818.1, read as the reverse complement.
GTGCAAACTGTTTTGACATCAGAATCCATGGGGAAAATCGCTAGAAAAATAACATTTTTATTGGTAGAATTAATCTATAAATTCGAATTCAATCATCTCATTCTGATGAAATATGATCTCTAAAATTCAGATTGCATTTGATTTTATTAGCTTCTCAATCATCTTTGTTTGTCTGGAACTACTAGTACATCCTATCTCAATGAAATTTTCTGCTGCAATTCTTAGAATTATGGAAAATATTTTAGTCTTTTCTGGAAATTTTTACAAATACAGTAACCCGATATTTTAACATTGATTAGTCCCGACCTATGTAAAATTAAATGTTTAGCTTTTTGTTTGTTAGAAAATGAATTTTGACTATCTATATATCAGAGAAGCTTGGGTTTTTTTTTCATAGTATATCATGAAATCTTGCTATATTCTCTCGAGAGTGTGGATGTGGGTGAGGATGTCTTCTCCGACACTCACATCCACACCCGCGCAAAATTTCAAAGATAAGTCCCTACTTAATCGTCTAACTGCGACTATCAAAAATCCCGAAAGAATGACCAAAATGTTTTAAATAAAAATTTCAGTAAAGTTTCAACTACTCCACGAAATTCTCTGTAAAATTCTGCATATTTGGATGGATGTTTTAGATTTTTAAAAGGAATATTTGACAGAAACAGTTTTTAGAGAAAAAAATGGAAAATTACTAAAAAAAAGTCCTTTTTTGTAAACCACGCATCGTTTAATTTAAAACTTATACCATTTTGTTCAGAATTTAATTTTAAATCTGATGGCAAAATAATAAATATCTTATAGAGCGTGTCTGACTTTTGAAAATATGGTTTTTCCAAGGTACACTGAAAAATATTGACAAGTATTAGTTCCTATTTATGTTCAATAATTTATACTTTAATCATTGCCCTTCATGAGCAAAAGCTTGCACAAATTAATAATTTTGCGTCAACAAGAAAAACTTTCTTTGAAAAATAAAATCAATAATTTTGTAGAGCTTGAAATTCTCTATCTATTCATAGATAAAGAAATTTTCTATTTGTCCCAGAAATAGAAAAAAAATGCATTAACATCTTATCCAATTTATCATGCCCAACCTGTTAGTGAGTGAATATTTTTTTTGCCTATAAACAGTTCATCTTAGCAGAGGTTAAGCAAAGAGCAACATATGTTAAACAATGATTAATAATGGTTATAGCAGTTAATCAAACATTTATTCGTTTATTTTCATAAAATATACCGTGTCGGTATTTATTTAAAAACAAACTATAGTTGGAATAAGAGTGATAGTAGCAATGTTTGTATAATCTTGTTCTTGTTTTTATACATATGTAGCGTACATCTCTATAAAAATGATTTTTCTTTTACAGAATATTCAAATATTCTCTATTTCTTGTTTTGAAATTTGATATGAGTCAAAATTAATTTAGAAAATTCAATTTCTATTAATAGCTCATTTGAAATCGAGATAAACCAATAAGGACATAGTGTTTTTACCAACGAGTGGAATGATCTTAGAATGTAGTGAATCAAATGAAGAAAATTCAATACTATTATTATCGTCAACTTTATTGTAGTACCATTCTTTATCTCTTCCATTATTTTGAGCAACTCAGAAAACTGCAGCAATACGATTGACAAAGATGTTGAGCTCTTCGTTTCGTTAATGAAAAGAAAATAGTCAAAGAAAGATATAATTAAGACATTTTTTTTATTTATACTGATACTATTCGCAATGCATGATATTATTTGATGTTCTCTTAGTTAATTTGTAAGAAAATAACTAGCGATTCCTTTAAATTTGATGTTCTATCAAGTTTTTCCTATTTGAATTGTACCAATAGTAGAATAATTAATGTATCATTTACGCATAAATGACCTACATACAAGATTGATAAGTGTCTTACAGAAGGTCTTATGAAATAAGATAAAATGTATATATCCTCCTGGACAAAAATAGTTTTACACAGTATTTCCCACAAATCATTACTATAAATTAACATTTTGGGAAAAGTAAGGATGTATTCGGATAGCCCGAAGAATTCTCTACAAATCTATATATAAACATTTCGGATTGCACTTATCAGTAAAAAATAAATTCACGTACAATAAAGGCACCCTCATGTTCAGATTTCCCGGAAATGCATTTTATGTTCCTTTAAATATACAACAAGTTATTACAAAAGTAAGTATATATTCTGAAAGCGCGTGAAATTCTGTATCACCCTATACTGTACCCGTCTTGACTTGCAATTGTCTAATGACAAATATTTGGAGTATTATTAATGTACCCTCACCCTCGATACTCCGCATGAACGATTATCTGCTAACCAAGTAAGAGGTATGGATAATTAACAACCTATCAAATTGGATCTTAATGCTGTTGAGAGTGTCTGGTCTTGAATAAACCACTTTGCACAGAGATGACGACTGAATTCCTGACAACATCTAACCTAGGTACGTGATGCGTGAGTACATTAACAATAGTTGAAATATTTGTCATCAAATATTTGCAAGTTAAGATTGGTAAAAGTACAGGGTGATACAGAATTTCACGCGCTTTCAGAATATATACTTACTTTTGTAACAACTTGTTCCTATATTCAAAATATATTTGAAAAAATGAACGAACAAGGAACAAAAAATGCATTTCCAGGGAATCTGGAGATGAGGGTGCCTTCACTGTGCTTGAACTCATTTTTAGCGAATAAATGCAATTCAAAATGTTTATATATAGAATTGTAGAGAACTCCACGGGCTATCCGAATATATCCTTACTTTTCCAAAAATGTTAATTTATAGTAATGATTTGTGGGAAATACTGTGTAAAACTATTTTTGTCCAGGGGGATATATATATAAACGTGAATATAAACTAATCTTTTTGAACTCAAAAATAAATTGTCATGAAACGATAACAGAGAACAAAGTGAATATTGTGCGCTTTAGATCTAACAAAAAAATGTTTTTAATCATACACATTATCTTAATAAGTTAAAATACAAAGAGAGCTCATTAGCATAGACTCAATTACTATTTGTACGATTAAAAAATTCAAAACATTCTTAAAGATCAAGATTTTAACTATCCATGTGAATTTAGGAATATCTATATAATTTTTAATCATTACACCCAACATCCTTTGATACGTTTATTAATTAGTGATTTTAAAATTAGGATAAATTGAAATCTACTTCCCTGGTTGGTGTGTATTTACTGAATGTGGCTAAAAAACAAATGACGACCACTAAACCAATCCATCACACCAGACCACACATCATTAACCTTTTTTTCCTCATACTTTTGAAAAAAACCGTTTTTTGCTGATTTTTTTATTGTCTTTTTTTCTCCTTGAGACGAAATTTATTCAAGAAAAAAATGAAAAAACAACATTAAAAAAACACATAAAAATAATAAATTTAAAGGATTTTCCTAAATAATGAATTTTTTAAATTTCAAATATCTAACTCTGTCAAATTCATTTCGTTTCAGTTAAACTTTAATTAAAGAATAAATATAAAATATTTTTTCGTAAATTTCTTTCGAAAACGAAATAAAAGTAAGAATTATTTCATTTTCATTTTAATTTTTTTAATTTTAATTTTTTCAATTTTAATTTTTTTAATTTTAATTTTTTGAAAACTATAACAACTACAAAAAGTGGAGATCTTTATTTGTTCTAAATGAAATTGAAATTATTTCAATAGATTTCTTTTTGTTCGATTTAAAAATAAATCAAATAATTCGATTTTTTTTACTTTCGTTTTAATTTAAATGAAATGTAATGTAATTTTATTGTAAATTAATAAAATTAAACAAATCAGAATAATTAGATTTCAAAATATGTACGAAAAAAAATTTTATAGAAATTTTCAATATTTAAGAAAAAAAAATCACAAAAGCCCTCCTTATTATAATACAAGTTTACTTTTTTTTGAACATTCTATATCACAAGATAATGAGCTACAGACTCAAAATAAGTTTCACTAGGACATAGAAATCTCCTTAGAGGGTGTGGGTGTAGGTGAGGGTGAAGAGGATACCAACACTCATTCACACTCCACTCTTTTCTAAAACTCCACATCAATTTTAACTGCAATGTGTTCCGCTCGAACTCCATACCACTCTATTCCTTTTTTCTAAAATCCTACTCTAACTCCCATTTAACTTCAATTCCAGTCGGGTTTTACAAAACTGAACTTCTACCAAAACACTCTTAAATACACATAAGTTTTTGAACATAATTAATTCTACGATTGATATAAATTAGTAGCATATTAATTTATTGCTTTATAAACTTTCTCATAAAATTCAAAGATAAGCACCTCCATTTCTGTCCTGTTCCCACTCCATTTTCACTCTGATGAGGAAAAGCATCAACTTTAGAGTTGCAATTGCCCATCTCTGATATCAACCATTTCAAAATACTCACTCTTCAGATCCTCCTAAACATATCCATAACATGCGAGCTTACAGAAGACTTCTAAGAACAAGTACTACATAAGGATTATAGCATGATCCTCATAGAAGATACTCATTATTTTTAGATTTTCAGATTTTGACAGAGTATCTTATTTAGTCATCAAGATTCTCTTTGAGGACCCTAATACAATGGTTTGAAGATGGTGTTCATCAAAAGTTAAAAATAGCATTTTAGAACACTTTCTTTTCAAAGCCCATAAAATCCATAGATCCCAATGTTTTTCACTGGAGAGCTCCGTTCGGATTGACATCCATCTTTTCAGCATTTGCAAAAGTAGAAGCCCTCTCAGATTACATAGATTCGCGTGGAATCCTCTCAACTTTGTTCAGTTTCGCCTATATTCAAGCCTTCTCATGATCTTACTCAGAGTACATCACGGTTGTTCTTCGAACAGCTTGACATAACTTACCAAAAGCCTATGCAAATACTTAGGAGATTCTTCGCCAGATCTACATTCATCATACAGAAAATCATGTATCCTTAAGGTTTCCTAAAAAACATTGGGATTAGGTTTGATATTTTGTTATTCAACGATTCGATATTCTTCTCACAAGATATAGATAGCATCTTCTCTGATGTTCATATAAATGATCATTCTGCCAAAAAGATTCTGAATTCTTGCAATTCTGAAAAAAATCCTCAGATCCTTATGTTTTTCTATCAGAACCTTACATGGAATTAGTATTACTCTTTCTTGGAGAACCTTCTTACAACAATCTCAAGGTGTTATTTTTATGATCAAAAAGGTCTTGGCAAGAACTAGAAGTAACATAGATCTAAGAATCGTTACCAAATCCTTTTTTCTCATAGGAAATTAGGAAAAGACTTCTGAATTTTTATCTGTGGAATGAGCATTCTCAAAGATGAATGTCGTATTTGTAGCGCTTGCTCCCACGAGAGACGAGATCCCTTCGATAACGACGATTTCTTTTCTTTTTTGCTCATTATAGTAATTCTCAATATTCCAGTTGATGCCCGATGGAAACAGAATGGAGTGACTGTTGCTGGAGGTCATGGAGAAGGCAGTGCCACCAATCAACTCTACGGGCCTTGTGGTCTCTTCGTTGATGATGATCAAACGATGGCCATTGCTGATTGGGGCAATCATCGTATCATCCAATGGAAGATGGGTGATACGAATGGACAAGTAGTAGCTGGTGGCAATGGCCAAGGAAATCGATTGGATCAATTGTATCAACCAACCGATGTGTTGATCGACAAAGAGACGGGTAGTCTCATTATTTGTGATCGAGAGAATCGACGAGTCGTACGATGGTCTCGTCATAGTGGTACAACTCAAGGAGAAATCCTCATCAACAACATCGATTGTGCAGGATTGGCCATGGATGATCAGAGATATCTCTACATCTCTGACACCGACAAACATGAAGTAAGACGATATCAAATAGGAGACAAGAATGGAACTCTTGTAGCTGGTGGCAATGGCAAAGGTATTGATCTCAATCAACTCAACGTTCCGACCTATATCTTTGTCGGCCAACAACAGACTGTCTACGTGTTAAACAACTGGAATCATCGTGTAATGAAATGGAATAAAGGTGCAAAAGAAGGAATTGTCGTCGCTGGAGGTCAAGGCGAAGGGAACGCTCTGACACAGTTGTATCATCCTAATGGACTGTTCGTCGATACATTGGGTACCATCTATGTGGCAGACTCGTTCAATCATCGAGTGATGCGTTGGCCTAAAGGAGCGAAACAGGGCACTGTTATTGTGGGTGGAAATAGTAAAGGAGCAGGAGCAAATCAGTTCCAGTATCTCCGTGGTTTGTCCTTCGATCGACATGGCAATCTCTATGTTGCCGATAGGTTGAATAATCGTGTTCAACGCTTTTCAATCGAATAGACTCGTCGTGATAGATTTTTTTTTGCGTTCCTTTCCTTTCAAATAAATCACATTGAATTGATGAAATGAATATCTATTCTATCCGCGCGCGCGATCAGGAACCATCCTGGTGGAGCCGTGGCGAGCGTAACGCTCATGCACGCGCAGGACAGACTCATATCATTCATACCCCTCCCACTCGAGAGATATGTCAATGAGTCTGAATAAGCCTGGTCGTGTGCCACGGACACCAAGACAGTTCCTGGCCGGGCTTTTAGGGACTGCCCGGAAGTCCTTCATAAAAGACGAAACCCTAACCCTCAACGAACAGAACTCATCCTCGTCTCTCACTAACACTCACTTTTCTTAGTCTCACCGTAACCTCTCAATCTCACTACCTATTCTCATCTGAAAAAAAAAAGAAAATTACTTACCGTGTCTGATGTTGATGACGCGATGATATTGATAGCTGAAAGGAACAGAAAAAAAATTTAATCAATGTTATTTAATGAAATAGAATGAGATGACTTACCCTAATGTTATCCTTTTCTTCATTGTTTATTCCCTAAAATAAAAAAAATAATAAAAAGATCAAAGGAGACCTTACCTCACCATCCTTATGATCGTAAAATAAAAAAAAATAAAGAAAAAGTAAAACTGATACCTACATTTTATTTTATTGTCTGGTTTGTTGTTGAATTGTTTGGTTGAAGCCAATCTAAAACAGAAGAGAAAAATTATTATTATTTGATTCAAAAATTTGAATGATTTTACATATAAAACCATTCGTATATATACCTTGAAAAATCATTTTTTTCTCTCGTCGAAAATGATATACATATTTAATTGTACATGTTGATCATTGATCGTCAATGATTACAACATGAACAATGATTTATGGACGAGAGAAAGACAAAAAAAAGAAAAAGAAAATTCCTCTCTTCACATATATTTCTTTTTTCTTTCCTTTCTCTCTTGTTAACATTAACATATATAATGATTTATTTATGAATTTTTTTAGATTGTATCTCATTTGGAATGAAAATGGAATTGTTTTGTTTATTTTTATTAATGATACTCAATAACAACATTTATGTATAATTATTTTATTTGCTATGATAAAATACAAAATATATTACATCAGACAAACTATTACTTAAGTAGACATACTTAATGTTACAAACTGTTGATTCAATTCCATAGACTGTCGGAAAAAACAAAACAATGGAAGTTTTTAAACACTTAAATTTTTACAATAATATTCTTTTTGGATGAACGTATCTAAATATCAACAAAATTTTAGATCAAAATAATCCATTACAGAAGTTTGAAAAAATCTTTCTTTGTTAGGTGGATTTATTACAACAGAAAAGAATGAAACAAGATATATTCTTGTTTTGAATAAAAATTTATTTATATCGACATATCTATTCTATACTCATCAAGATCAACAATTTGTTATTCATGTACCAGTATGTATTAATCAATAAAGAAAAAAGATTAAAAAATGTATATATAATAATGTTTTTACTAATTTGGAGAATTTTATGTTTAATGAATAATGTTGATAAATCCATGTGTACAATTAATTTAACTAATAATTAAACAACAACATCGTCAGATTTCTTCATTATTATTATTTTCACCATCAACATATGATTAATACTATACCAAATTCGGAGACATTTTAATATTAATAAAAATGAGTATGTATTTGATGACAATATTGTTATAAAGAGCAAAATATTAACATATATAATTAGTATTTAATTGGAACGGAATATAAGAGAAATCGAATGAGAATTAATATTAATTTTACAAAATTATTCAAGTAAGATAATTATTCAATGAAATATATTTTACTAGTTACAAAAAAAAGTTATAGCGTCTGTTGAGTTACTTGTGAAAATATTCTGTTGTTAATAGACTTGACCAATGTTATTGTCGCAAAAACTATACTTGCAAAAAAAATAAATATATATATATATTATAAAATGATCTAATCTCACAGGTTCGATATTTTTTCTAAGGCTTTACTGGTCATATACTTAAGAAAAAAATCTATGTATACTTTTTCTACAAGCATTATTTGATTGTTCGATACGATAGCAAAGTCTGAATACAAACTCGCTTCTCAGCAATTAAACAATAGTTTTCAAAAAGAAAGCATAAATCTTTTTCTGCTTGTTTATCAGTCGAATAAAATCATTAGAAAAAAATTATCGAGTGTAACGAGATTTGATACCTTTGACGTATTTCAATTTTCATAGGCTATTATGGAATTCTTCTCGTACTAAACCAGGATTTCCAGATCGAAATGTTTTAACCAAAATTCGAAAAAATTCGGAATTTTTTTATATTCTACTTCAGAAAAAGTTCGGAAACTAGTTGTTTTACTATCAAATATATATACCACCTTTTTTATGGACATATATGTTGCTCTATCAACATTTTGTGCAAAAATTATTGCCGACATACTTATTTCTTTCTTCAATCTCACTTAAATTCACATCTGAATCATCATCTTCATCATTCATGGCTAAATTTAATTCAGGATAACAAAAGACAATTTTCATGTAAAAAAACACTTTTCTAAACTTAAAGTTCAGTCCATGTCAAAGAAGTTATTGATTCAAATGACATTTTTTTTAAACAATACAACATATTCATTTAGTTCGGATAGATTTTAAATTCAGACGATCTTACATTATAAACAGTCTCAAAATTGTATTATGAAATGATTACAGTAGAACAACGACAGCGCATGAATTGCTAATGAAAGTTAAATTAGAAGTTATAACCAAAGTCATTAAATCTCGAATCTAGAGAAATAACAGGTCTCGAAAAAATATTCAAAATTCGAAAGAGCTTGGAAAAAGTATCAAAATTCGGAAGATCTGGCAGTCCTCTACTGAACTAATCATTCATATTGTATTCTTGTGATCCGATCGAAGTCGGACACTTATTGGATTTTAATTGCAACAATGATGGACTAGTTGAATTTTCTTGTATTACATTAGCTCATCTATGCAGATCGTTACTTTCATTTTCGAATGAACTATTTTTCTGTAATCAATTCCAATATTATTTTTCATATAACTTTTATTTTGTTTTCTTAAGGTAATTTTATGTCATTGAATAGATAATGTAAAAAATAAAAATTATTTCGAATAGATTCGTGAACATAACATTGAATTAGGTGAACAATATTGAGCTGTATTTTATGATACGACTTATTCAACGTTTACTTAAATATATATCAATAAAACATATTGATTATCAATTATTAATTGATTCATTTGGGTAAATTACGTGAAATAGCAAATAAAAATTAAATGAACAAAGTAGAAAAACGGAAAAACATTTATCAATGTTTAATATTGTTCATATTATTGATAATTGTCGTTAAATTTTAGTCAGAGTTTCTTGCTGCACATCATGATTATATAGAAAAATTTCAAGTTATTGAACTTCATCAAGAATTACCAACAATATAACTACATTTAACTCGTTTTCTTTTCTCCGATTGTCTTGAATATATGCGAAAAGCATTCGGTATGAAAATATATTTCACATATTCAATTGGGGAATATTCAAAGTTTATTTGATATTAATCCATCATCATTAGCAAGTGATGATAAAAATTTTGACTGCTTTTGTTTTTTGTGGAACTCACATTACGTCTTTCTTTTCGAAGAAAAATAGGCTAAGTGTAAGTTTTAGAGACGCGCGACACAAAAATTTAGACGTTTGCTGAATTCTTACTCATCATATTTTCATTAGAATTTATTTCACATTCCTCATGGCATTCTGATTGTGATCATTTATGAATGCAGTCATTATAGACTTTTACTTTAAAAGTAGTAACTATGAGAGATCAGACCCATACTCAACGCGCTCTGTCGAGAACTATGAGAAAAGCAGTTATCTCAACTGCCACTAAAGGTTATATAGTTAAGTATTGTATGACTTTAAGTGTATGAATAAAAAGAAAACGAATATTGAAGAAGTTTTTAGATGTGATACGATTCAATAGTGGAGTAGTTTTCTCTAGACAAAAACCCATACCCACACCCTTTACAGGAAATGGTGAAAGAAACTCATCCGAAAAAAGTAAAGAAAGTCAAAGATGAAAAAAATATGAAAATCATATTAACTTCAAAAAACAAAAATGGATAAAATTTGATTTCTCATGTATTCATTTATAATTCGGTAGAAATTTTTCAGTTCAAGTATTTGGGAGGAGTATAATGAGACTAAAGAACACATGTGAATTCCACATTATAGTCCTCAACGAGCTGCACTGACACAATCTCTATTTTTATTTAAATAGAATTTTTCTAATTCAAGAAATTGAACAATTTGGAATACTTTGTTCAATTGATGCTCATACACATATCTTCATTATCATCGATTTCAACATTATCGAATAGTACTCATCATCATGGAAATAAGAAAATCTCTGTACTTTATCAGTTAGCTAAAGCGATTCTCATAGTGTACAATTTTTATTTTAGTCTTCACTTATCCAAACATTACTTGAAAATTCAGATATTGACTCAGATTGACGTTCAACTAGCCGTCTAAATTTATTAGATTTAGCATTTAAATGTTTTGAAAATTTTCCTTTTTTTTAAATTAATTAACATTGAATAAATATGTCTATATTTGACTAAATTTTAGTGGTCTTCATAAAGCAAAGAAACGAGTAAGTGGAGCTTTTTTATTCAATCCAGAACCTAATAAACATTAAACAAAAAAAAACATTAATTGTCCAATTCATTTAGTAGAAGATCATTGGTCGAATAGTTTCGATTTAAGTAAACAAATGAGTTTATTATGAAGACAAGTATTTCAAATGAGAATTTCTGATAATTAAACTAATACATTCAGAAAATTCCGACTGATTGAACAAATGAAAGAAATCGGATATGCGTGTGCTCATAAAGATTAGTGCTTCAATAGAAGGGTGTAGGTGTGGGTGTGGGTGGAGGTGTGGATGTGGGTGTGGGGTGAGTGTGGGCTTGTGTGATTTTCTTTTCTTAGTCCACACCCACACCCACTGCCACCCCACACCCACCCCACCCTACAAATTTGATGACATTCGTAGGGATCAACGTGATAAGTATGAAAAATTAATTAGTGATGTTGAACGCATTGATCCAAAATGTCAAATTTGTCATAGTATACTATCAATTAGAAAATCCGAACATTTATTTCATGTCAATTGGAAAGATTTTAAGAATGAAAGAAAATTGTCAATTTACATGTGATTAGAATTTCTTTACCAAGTTATGATTGATTTTTTTGTCAGACTTCTCGAAATCGATCAGTCTATGGTCAATTGATCCTAGTCTTCAATAATTTATCCAAAACTACATAGTATAGAGGAGAATGACGTCTAGATTCGAACCTTCTAGCTCTCACATACATGTTGACATTCATAGTCACTCATCCATGATGACTACTCTAGACATGAGCAGTACCATGTCTAGACTCCTCCTGTAGAGATAACCCATCTCACTTTACTGCATTTCCATTTAATAAATATTTGAATTTTCAAACTCAACGAGGAAAAAAACAACATTCTATTCATTCTTACTTGGATGTCATAATAATCTGTAGTTTTAATGACAGGACCACATGGTATGGTTTCTTTAGATCTATTTTGTTAGACTTAATAGATTTTCATCAGAAAAATCACAACTAGCTGCAAATTCTAGATGTTCGAAACTAATACTTTGAACAATTGTTTTCGGACGGTGCCAAAATTATAAATACTAAAAATTGTTCAGTATTATATTTCGATCATTCTAGATAAAATAATAATAAATTTCAAAAATAAAAACCTATTTGAACTATTTTAAACATGAATTCGATTAATCTTTTTGCGTAGTCGCTCTAATTTATCAATCATATTTTGATTACTTCAATTAAAATCTTCTTTGTTTAACATTGATTGTAAGCCAGTTAATTTAGTAAATTCACAAAGTTCTTTTATAAGTAAATGATACTTGCATTAGTCCACGCTGACTAACAAGTATCACATGTCGTATTCAACTTTGACGAAGTGTATCAAGTACTACAACATCAGTAACATGTGTTTTAGCTAAATCATCAATAGATGAAAACATGCATTTTGAGTACAATCAAGTTGTGATTGAAGTTGAATATTTTCTGATACATCTATTTGAAATTGTTTTCTTTTTTTTATAATGACTGAAAAATTATTTTGTTTTGTTTCCATTTTGCCATTGTATTATTCACGAAAAATCTTTAGTAGAAAAAACGTTTTCTGATGTTATCATATCAGCAATATTTAAATTACGTTCAACGGATGAACTATAAGTAAATATTATAATAAAATTCTTGTAGTTCTTTCACATTATCATATCGAACAAGATAATAAAATGAAGGTAATTTTTCAATAATATCAATTGTTGTCGGTATTGTGTGCCGAAGTTTAACTAAATTTTGTGTTAAATAAAAATTAGATAGATCATTCTCTATGATGCAAATGCATATAAGTGATGAGGGTAATATAGAATTGTTAGTAACTATTGAAAGTGAACATCGAATAAGACAATATACAAAACAGCGTCCATTAAAACGAGTAAACATTGACAAGATATAAAAGATACATCTAGAATATAATATGGAGCGTAATTTCTATAAAAGTTTTCAATGTTTCATTTGTAAATATTCTTTCTTAAGATTAAACATAAATTTTCAGAATAAACACTCATTCTCAAATTTCCTGATAAAGTTCTTATGACTCTCATTTATAGTTTATGGGGTAAGCAAAAAAAAACTTCTTGAATATTTAAAGTCGAAAAAGAATGAATATAAAGTATAGCAATTGTCAAGATATTAAAGAATGAATCTTCTCTCACTTACAACATTAATTACAAGTATAAAACAGAAATTTTGCATTCAATCCTTCTGAAATATTTATATGCAATTAAAAATTAAAATATTAAAGTTTTTAATCTTTTGTCATTCTTCAATCCTATTTATGAACATCTTGATTACTGAAAGTAACCAAATGAAGTTACAACAGTAGAGAAAAAAAGGCGTAATACTATTTTTCAGTTTTTTGTCTTTTAATTTCAATCATAGGTCACTCGCTTGTATAGAATTGTGAATCAGATGGTGTACATTCTTCTTTTTCTTTAAAATTGATACGTGAAGGGTGTGGGTGTGGGTCATGTCGGTTGGTGGGATGATAATAAGACAGCCACCCACACCCCATGTAAAAAACTTTTCTTCTAAAATCACGAAATAATCGATTTTTAATCTATTACAATCATACGATTTTTAATCAAAAATCTAAGTATCAATTATCCGAAAAATCGTCCCTAAATCAATTGTTTCGAATGACATCGATTATAATCGGTTTATAGAAATCGATTTTAATCGATGTCAATCGAAACAATCGATTTCGGGGTGTTTTTTTGGATAATTTATACTTAAATTTTTGATTAAAAATCGTGTGATCATAATCGATTATTTCGTAATTTTTCAAGAAAATTTTTTTACATGGGACCCACCCCCACACACACACCCGCCCCACATCCACACTCCTTCGTATTCATGTGAACACTTTTTTGATCAAAAGGTCATTTTTTCAAAAATTGAGGTAGTTTGCCGTAAGACAAAAGAAATCCGACATAGTACAGTTTGTAGAGTAGCTTTTGGTCTATATACTATAAAGATTTCAATATTTAGTTTCGAGTTAGCAACAAGAAAAATATAAAAATACATGGAAAAATTTTCCGTCCAAACGAATTTTTTTTTCGACTATGGAAAGATTATTTCACTAATATCGAACAAAAATCTAAACAAGACTTTTTAAGGTTATATTCGAAAAGAGCACAAAACTCTAGCCCTCAATCATAGTTTTTGACTTGTTGAACATACTTTCTTAACACGTTAGCAGTAAACAAACATTTTGTGTAAATATTTTTCCATCATTCGTTAGTCTTTCAACATGTGATTTAATGATCTGTTATTAAGAATAAATTTCAGAATTGTTAACAAGATTCGATATTCAGTGCCCTTAACTTTTTATGAACTTTTCGTGAAATTAGTTCTACGTTCGTTTGACATTCATTTTATTCAATAGATACGTTATTGAAAAAAAAAACACTAATGAAGAGAACAACGTTTTATCTTACCAACAATAGTTGACTTTATGAATGAAAATTATTTATTTATCATTTAGTGTTTTCCTTCTTTTAAATGAATCATCGCAGAGAAGTTTTATATTAAAAAAAGGAAGATGAAGAACGTGAAAACATAATTGCTCGGTCATCAATTACAAAGCATTATAAAAAGTGCACATGGTTGTGCTCTGTTCTGTTTGCTGTAAGTAGGTAATGAAAGAAGAGAAAAAAATAATATGCGTTTGTATATTTCAGTATATATACCTCAATTTTTCACTTTGTGTTCTTTCATATATTATCCTATTGACTAAATTTCACAAATATTGCAGAATCGTAAATAAATATGTATCATATCAAACGACAATCAAGTTTCAGTAAATCTCTGAGTGTTGAAAACAAGAAATTACGAAGTAAGTTATACATTGTATATATAATGTGAATGAATTCTCTTTTTAATTTTTTATATTCACATAACAGCATTTAGGGAAGATAAGTAAGTAATAAAAATATTTTCTCATTATATCATATATTTTTTTTTCAATCTTACAAAGTATATCAATCACCTGCATTGAAAATCTTTCAAATGAACTTTTTTATGAAATATTTGAGTATCTTGATGGTTATGATATTCACAAAGTATTTTGCAATCTTAATTCTCGTTTTCAACATCTTATTACTTGTTCATCAATTTCACTCAATATTAAACTGTGTTCTAATGCAACATCAGAAGTCAAACATTGCTGTAAAACTGTTATTAT
The DNA here is from genome assembly GCA_905250125.1 of Rotaria sordida. Classification (NCBI taxonomy): domain Eukaryota; kingdom Metazoa; phylum Rotifera; class Eurotatoria; order Philodinida; family Philodinidae; genus Rotaria; species Rotaria sordida. The sequence continues at coordinate 14,715 of CAJNOL010002818.1, read as the reverse complement.
CCCAAATGTACATCGTATTTGTTCACTTGATTTGGAAGATGAATCATTAATTAATGATTTTTTCAAACATTGTATCATCAATTCATCATTTCATCGTCTTCAGTCAATAGTTTTGAGCCGCATATCAATCGATCGAGCTGTAGTTCTTCTTTTTTATTTAAAGTCTTTGCCTTGCCTCTTCTCATTGACTATGCATATTGAAGAAGAATGGAGTGCTGATCTCAATGATATCTATCGAATGATTTTCTCGTTGTCTTCTTTAAAATACAATAAATTGTCGTTATTCTCAGTTTTTGGCGTTGAAAATGCGAATAGTTTTGTACCACTGGCTCCCAATGAACAGTTCAGTACTATTGAATATCTGGTTATCAATCATATTTGTACTCTTAGTGAGCTTATGTCTATACTCTATCATACACCTCAACTTCGCCATTTAATTTGTGATAACTTAGTAGAATCAGATTCTAATGTTCAAACAGAACGGTCAATGATATTATCCAATTTAGTATATATTCGTATTAATGTTTGTGATATAGACTTTGATGAATTTGAGATGTTTATGAAAATATCTTCTCAATTACAAATATTGCATATTAGTCAAGAATATGGTAAAGCATATCTTGATGCTGATCGATGGAAACGATTAATCATAAAACACATGCCACATTTGCGTAGGTTCAATTACCAATATTCCGAATACGATTACGATTTTTATAAAGACACATCTCTCGATGTAATCATCAATCGGTTCACTTCACCATTTTGGGTTGACAGAGGATGGATATTTGAATTAGAAATTGACAATAAAGAAATCAGTTTTTCAATTCATCCATATAAGTATATCATAAAAACCTTTTGTATCAATATACATATCCTTTTATTTTAGGAAAACATGGTTTGATTTTGAAGAACGCACAGAAAATATCATATATTCTAATCGACATATTAATCAGAAAACAACAGAATATTTGAATATCTCTAATAAAAAAAGTATTGACAATGTTTTGACTCAAATTAATCCAATTATTCAGCTTTTGATCACTGGTTGCTCTTCTGAGGAACAAAATCAAACATTTATTGACAACTTCAAGTCCACGTTTGTTTCAGTTCAGTTTACCCATTTGAGTATTAACTGTAAGACGATTCCTATTGGAACTTTACTAAGAAGTATATATTTGTTGCCTAATCTTGATTCATTGAAAGTATCATCTTTACTACTCATGGACTCAGACTGGATGTTTAAAAAAGATGCCGAGTTTCTTTATCTAGTATCGATCAAAAATAAAATTGCAAAACTTAACCTTGAGAAGATGAATGACATCGAACAAGTGAATTTTTTTCTCTATTTTTGTCGTCGTATACAATATTTTCACATGAATGTTCTAGAAAACATGGATATAGAAATGCTTGTACAATTTATTTTGACAAAAATCAATACATACATTCCTTATCTTACTTGTTTATGTTTCAATATTCGAAATGGCAACGAAAAAATAGTTCATAAATTACAAAAAATGATTGATACGGAGAAGTTATTAGCTAACTATACAATTAAGCGTATCTGTAATAATATTGTTCTGAAATGGAACTAATCTTGATTTATCAGTTTGGTTGATATTTTTAGAATAATCGCGAAATGTATTCATATCGATGTCAGCACATACGTTTTTAAATTATGTAAATGCTAAACTATCAAGTGTCACTTTTCCCAAATAAGGACTTTTCTTTATTATATACGTGTAATACAGACAATAATAATAAAAAGCACGTGAAAGGGCGTGAATGTGAATGTGGGGTGTGTGTGGATGTGGGTGTTGTTGTGTGGGTGTCGGTATCGATGTTCAAGGCTCCGCTCAAAATATGATCTTCAAGCCAGCACGTGCTATCAAGCTGAAACTTTGGGGATAGATTAGGGTGGATAGGCATACATAAAAAATATTTCAGTCTTGTATCTTTTTCTAAGAGGGAACTAGATCAGTTTTAATTTCCATTTTAGTGCTTTCAGCATCTCCAAGATAACTGGACTATCCGAAAACATAGAGCCGATTTTCTTTTTGAAATTTTAAATAAGGTACTTAGTATTAGCGACTCTTGTCGTCTTTTTTTAAAAATCTCTTCTTTGTCTTAATTTTTCACCCGTGCGTCCTGCCACGGTCCAAAAACAATGAAAAATTCTATGAAAATAGCGCAATGTTGAGAAAAATAATAGCATTTCTTCTTTGTTTAAGACTTTTAAAAATGGGCCACGAGAGTCGCTAGCTCTAAATACAGGGTGTGGATGTGTGGGTGAATGAAGAGGAGATTAATACCCACACTCACACCCACACACCCACACCCTCAAATGGAGACTCTGTGTGAAAGCAATTATTAGAGCCGTCCGTACACTGGTAGTCTATTAGTCTGTTAACCAATCAGTTCACGAAAGATTTTTTACATACGATATTTTGCATTGGTTGAATGAGAGCAAAGGATACATGTGAGTTCCATATTTTATCCCCAAAAGGACTATACTAACAAGATTTTTCCTAAATTTTGTTAAAAATAAGTTATTTATAGAACATTGTTAATCTTCCAAAAACATTCATAAATCTATGAGTATAACTATAACTGTGCAGAAATAACTATCATTCTACACATAAACCGTATTGTCCCATCATCCTACCGTGAGTGTGTTGATGCCTTTCCGATACCAATGACTCATTTAAGAAATCTAGTTTATTTTAGTCTCTCAAAATCTAAAGTCAATGACAATACACTTGACTCCAAGTAAAAAGCCGGTCAATGGATTTATGCTCAAACATCATGTCTAAGTATGATGAATGTTTATTAAAATACGAATCATTCTATAATTCATTTTTATGATGAACTCCAACCGAATAATCTGCTTCTAAATACATTCACTATTCACTAAAATCTCTATAGTTGTACTTTTAGAGGAGACGACGACGCATTGGCTGTTCAAAACAGTGAGAGCATCACTAGTTTTGCTAAGACTGAGAGTCTGTATATAGCCATTAGAGAAGACCATATAAAGTATATCGCTACCCGTCGTCACAAAAAATTGATTTTCACCGTCTGTTCGAATCATAGTGCCGCCGTATGAGCGAGCAACATACACGGTTTTGAAATTCATCATATTAAATCCATTAAAGTTAACTTGAAAACGATTAATATAGCCTACATAACGTTCGCAAACAGAAGCCGTTAGTTTATCGGTGATGCAAAAACTTGTGCTACCGCCCGTAAATGGTCTGTAGCAACCATCGTCAAAATTAATTGTTCGAATGAGTTCAAAATCATCATTATAGATACGAATGCCGTCAAAGTCATCCCGTTCGCTATTCAACCATAGCCATAATTCATCACTATTCGTTGCTACCCGAACATACGACCAGTCTCCCCTCAATTTCGTGTATATCTTGAATTCCCCATTGTAGTACTTAACAGTGTACACAGCATTATGTGTTGCGCAAAGAAATGAATTTATGCGACACCACCAAACCATATCTTCAATCCGTGATTGATTCCAGTTGTGAGATGCATTATGTTCATGCTGACCATTCAGGTAGTGATAAGCAATTAGATCAGGACGAAACTCGCAATAACTCGTGTAGAATATATTATTTCCATCAGAAGCAAGTAAATCAACATTGTAGGAAGTTCTCACTTGATATCCTCTCCAAACGGACCTGCCGTTGGCAGAACATGAAGTCATACTCTGTATAGTGAGACTATTACCGTTTCTTGCTTCTTCACATTGCTTTCTAACAGAACAAATAGTGCCAGAGATCATTTCAGTCACATCAGTTTGTAATATCTGGAAATCAGAACTATTTTGTTGCTTCTTTATCATTTGTGGGTCATCAACTTGCTCTGTGGTCACACATGAGTTATTTAATTGTGTTGTGACCAGACTTGTACCATTTAACTGTGTATTGGCCATGATTGAGTCATGAAGCGTTAATTTCAAGGGTGTCAAGTCGAATCTGAGACTAAAGGTTGGTGTATCAGAAGTTTCATTGATCTCTACTGCGACATTGAAGGTAACCACAATATTCCTTACTTGTTTAAGTAATGTTTCGATGTTTTCTAAGTAATTTTCTTGAATACCGTTATCTTGGTGGAAGTTATTCAATTCGACCCTTGTAGTTTTTAGATAATGTTCAATCTCGGTTAGCCATTTCTAGAGTTATTCATACTCTATGGAACTACAATATGTTGTCAGTAGACTAACTTACCGTCACCCTTTGTTTCTCGCATTCGATATTTTCTAAATTCGATTCCATATGAAGAGTCCCATCTGCCTTTTGATGTCTTTCAAAGAATTTTTTGGCTTCATTGTTTAATCGAGTTACATCATTTTCGACTCTATATCTCCATTCATCGAGCTTTTCTTGAATTTCATTACATAAGTCCTGAAGATAGTTACATTTTTGGGACCAATCTGGCGTGACCGTGGCCATAGTAAGACTTTACTTAATACGAGTGAATGTCTGCTAATAGAAAATAATTAAAGTATATGTGCGTATCGACGATCCTTTTGGCGCTAGATATAGTCATTTGGGCCTTAGTTATAATGAGACTAATGCGCTACAGAGATGGACGGATATAGATAAACTGCTGTTTTTGGACCATTGTGGTGTGTGTGGTGTGGGTATGGGTGTTGGTGTGGGTGTTCTCATCATGCACACACCCACACAACCCATCGCATACCCACACCTACCCACCCCATCGCACACCCACACTCATGCCCACACTCACCCACTCCATCGCACACCCATACTCACGCCCGCATTCATCCACACCCACACCCCACACCCACACCCCACACCCACACCCCACACCCACACC
>CAJNOL010002817.1:0-31100 GCA_905250125.1 Rotaria sordida | reverse complement strand
TATTTTCTCTGATCGTGTCTACAAATGGGTCATATGTGACCCATTGGGGGGTAAAGGGTTAACCCTTGATTATCGTTTTTTGATCTATACAAGGCCGACAATGTTGACTCGGGATTGTTACTTCAAGAGTTATAAGATTTTTCCAGAGATCTCCGATGGTAGTCAAAAAGATTTGAGGTCATCTAGAAACGAATCATTCAAAAGATTGAATCGTATGCTGATATTTGTTTTTAGTTTCGAAATAATTTGACACTTATCTCAATATTTGTGACATGCAGACTTACGAGGGAACGTCCCCAGATGCTCCCTCCGATTTCAATGAATTTGCGTCCATTGGTATTAGATAGTGTCCTAGTAAAAATCCTACAATGATTTGGATGTCTATTGAATTTTGACTAAGTTATCGGATGTTTGTTTTTTGTATATCTGTTTTCAAAATATCCCTATGGAACTCCGGGTTTCGAAAAAATCGAATAACCAAATTTTGACTTGAGATGTTGCATATATAGAGATCTTAACTAGACCTATTACTAGTGTATAGAACATGAATTTTATTGAAAATCCTATAACTCAAAGAGACTTTGCTTAAAAGTTCTAAAATTTTCCGTACAGGCTAATCTATAGTTAAGATTTCTATATATGCAAAGTCTAAAGTCAAAATTTGGTTTTTACGAAATCTGGGATTTCATAGGGACATTTTGAAAATAAATATATAAAAAAAAAATTCGATGACTCACTCCAAATTCAATATGCACTCAAATACTTTTAGAATTTTTACTAAGATATTATCTAATATTTGTGGACAAAAATTCATTGAAATCGAAGAGGGAGTACCTGAGAACGTTCCCTCGTTCATATGCTACATCGGAACAGATTGTGCAACTTTGGAAATACTAAAATAACCGTGTCAGATCATTTTGAAATTGAAAACAAATATAACCATTAGACTCAGCATGCTGAATTATTCAACTTAGATCCCTTTCCGATTGATTTCAAATCTATTGGTCAAAATCGATGACTTCAAGAAGAATATCCTTATAGCTCTGGAATGGAATAAGCTAACGATATCAACTTTGTGTAAATCGAGACACGACAATATTAATGATCATAATCAAAATCAAGGATTAATGTGATCTGTTCAGTGTTGGTCGATCGAATATCTCAGGTTATTTATACGTCTGAGTCTTCTCTTTCTAATAATGAAAGTACTTAGGTCTGACCAAAAGTTTTAACATCGTTAAATAAAAAAAAAGAATCCAGATAATGAGATATTTTTAATTTTATTTTGTTAAATGTCGAGGATAGTTGCCATGATTATTTTATATCAAGTTCAATTCTTTCTGACAATTTATTGAAAGTTATTTTTTTAACTCTTTTCGAGAAAAATTTTAGCTACCTTGGAAACCACATGAATACAAAATAATTCATTTATTTTTGATTAATTAAACTCCGTTCGATCGGATAACTTAATCAAAAATTAGGTAGTATTAAGTGTGGCGAATATGACTGCTATAGCATTATGTTGATGACTACTGTCAAATAATTAAGAGAGCTTCCATGAGTTGATCGAGCATCGATCCAATATACGAGGCACTCGATAAAATTTTTTTTTCGATTTTTTTTGCTCATTCAAAACCTCAATGTCTAAAACTACTAACCCTAAAATTTTAGATTCTAATATCTTTCCTATGAAAAGTTAGTCAATACTGACTTTTAGCACTATCACACCTTTTTGGGAAAAAAAAAGAAAAAATATCCCATAAAAGATGTACCAGGTTACGTTTCAACAGATTGTTGAAAGTTTTTACGGTAAAGATAAGAAGACAGAGAATTAAAAGCTGAACAAAATACGCTGTTTTGATATAATATGATCTCTAACAATTCTAGTGTTATAAAGCTAATATGAGTCAAAGGTGGTCATTTTGGTCAGTTCACATAAAACAGAGTGTCTCCTGTTGTATTTCAGAATCAGGAGTCCTCAGACTGAATTCTATATATGTTGTGCAACTTTTTATTCTCTACAAAATAGTAAAAAAAATATTTGAAAAAATAGTTCCGCTTTGATGCAAAAAAAAGGGCTTACACCTTCGAATTTTTCGTGATTTTTCAATAGAATATGAACATTTTTATCGGTTCGCATTGGTATGACTTCATGATAAATCAAAATAAATACGATATTCGGAATCAGCATGGAAAACTGCATCTATCCATATATGTTTTAGCGAAAATTTTTTCCTCGCCAAAATTGACCTGTGAAGGACCAGGGAGAAAAATTTATTTGAAACAAAGGTGTAGTGGAGTACAGGGCGTGGATATATGGGTGTGAGTGTGGGTGTAAACACATGTCCTAGCTAACCCAGATCACTCCATACCCACACTCACACTCACACTCTGAAACAATTATTGTCGATCATTTGAAAAAGTCATATTTCAAAGATTTATCGACGAGAAAGAATTCAATTATGACTCAAATTGATACATAAAGAAAATAATTCGTAATGAATATACTTTTCAATGCATTAAAAAAAAACAGAGACATTCTAAGTATTCTTTCTTTAACTATATTAAATTTAATCATATATTTCTAATTAATGTTTTATTTCATGGAATTATTCATGTGAAATTTTTTTTGATAAATGTTTTATGTGTCATGATAAAAATTAGAAAGAAATATTTTACTTACAACACAACTTGACGACAGGATGCTTCGAACAATTATCAATATATTGATAATTCTAATACGAATATCCATGCAAAATGGAGCCCATGCGACCATAACACAAATTCCGAAAACAGTCGTCACGAAAGAAAATAATAAAAACATATAACCGTCGAAATGAGATGAGTTCATTGATTTAATCTATTCACAAAATAAAGAATATTTTCAAACTTGATCATTTTATCAAATATTTATTCAATAAAAAGATAATATTTAACAAATATTAAAAATAATTTCAGATATATCAATTCGACACATTTTTAATTCATTATAATTTATATACTTTCTTGATGTCATTTAGTGATACACACAAAAGAACAAAAAAGTAATCAAGTAGGAACTATAATTTGATCTAAATAATATAGTCAAACATAAATAAAAATCAACAATTTATTTTATAATTTCTATAATTTTTAGTGTGAGAGTATGCACCAGTTTTAGATAACTGAGTACGCAGTTGAATCCGTCGGATCCGAAATCTTTGAAGTTCGGGTTTCGTCCTGAATCGTGCCCTTGATACTCAATAATGCTTTTTATTTCACAATAATTGATAGTGTCTACGAATCACAGTCTCAACATTTCTCAAGTACTTTCAATGTTGATCTTATAAGAATCAAATTATAACTCGCTTTACTTTTTCAAAATAGTACCCGAAGAGTCGAACCCAGTTCCCTGGTCAAAAGAAAGTTTTCAAACCTAGAATCCTTCGTAACAGGTTCCAGGGCTAACTCGATGAGCTCTAGGATTCAATCGAATTGGATACTATTAGATATGAAACTGCTCAGCTCTAGAGGCCTGCGGGGTCATGTTTTTTAACTCCAACTCCGAAAATTTTTGCTTCTTAATTATTGACAGCCTTCATATTCGGAGATGTCATGTAATTTTTGATTTTAGTGTCCAAGGACTTCAAAAAGTCAGACAAATTGTATCAAAATAATATGACACAGCGAAAAATATTGAATGATTTCAAAATTGATTAAAATAGATGTTTTCATCGATTTGATTCCATGATTTTGATTAAAAATCAAATCCTCTATATTTGTTTACTGAAAGTGTTGCTCAAAATCAGAGAATTTGAAAATTATCAATTTTGATGTCCGTATTATCCATCTGAAATGCCATTTTTGTCATGTTTCTGAGAGGAAATTCACAAAAGTCATGATTTTTTTTTGATTTTTCAAATCACTGGAGGCACGGATGATAAATGATATACAATGTGATCGAGTACTGTGACTGAATAAATAGATGTGTTAGATATTGAACAGAAAAATCAAGATTGATTAAACTTTTATAGTATATTTGTGTATCTGAAATATGTGAAATAGCTGCCAAAAGTTTCTGATTTTACTTAAAAATTTAGATGATTTTTTTTTCGTAAGCCATATGGACAGGTACAGAATGCAAATGCAGTTTGGAATAATTTCAACCAGATTATCTTGCATAACAAGAAAAATGAAAGAAAGATTTTCGATGTTGCTATAATTTATATTATTATTAACTCTCATTTCGAAAGTTTGGTTTTTTTTCAATTCTAATCAGAGGTCGAAAACGAACCGAACCGAACTCGAACCTATTTTCCAAAAGTGAATCCGAATCAAACTGAACTCGATCTAGAAAAACTCGGTTCGATTCGACCTCTGATTCCAATTCCGTCGGAGTTCGGAGCCAGTTGCAGGTCTCTATTCAGTTCAGCTCGCACATTGAGATAGGTATAAATTCGTTAGTGTTATATTTTGAAAACAGATCTATTATGAGAGTTATTTTCCAAAAATATAACATTTTTTCGCTGTATTTTTCAAATACAACACTAACGAGTTTCTATCAGTTCTAGTCATTGCGAGCTAAATTGTCACATAGCTAGGTAGCAATAGCGAGGGTGTGGGTGTGGGTGAATGTAGGGTAGAGTATGGATGGGATGTGGGTGTGCGTGTGAGAGTGTAGATTTCAATCTTGGCTTCATCCACACCCACACCCTCAAGTTCATGAAGTTCTCTTTAGTTAACCTTTTCAGTTCACTTCTTCTATCTTCAATGATGGATTTATGAAATGACGAAAATTATAAATTAATTTTTTTTTTCAGCACAGTCACAAAACCGATTAATGTAATTCATTAAGAAACAAGGATTGTACTGTCAATTATCACGTACATTATAAAGAACTTTAAAAAAATACTCTTTTTAATTATTGAGTCAATAATGGTGGTTAAATATGCACTTTTCAGTTTGAATAACAATGCTATTTGTCGATATAATAAAATAATATTAAAAGACATTCTAGTAAAATTATTCAAATTATGCCAGATATCATGGTCTACATCGATGATTGATTATCTGGAGACGTTTTTGATGGTCTGAACAAGAAAATAACTTCAAGTAACATGTCCAACAATTGCATCAGTAACTGTGTAATCCTCTAGTAACCAATGAAGTGGTTAATTCGTCTGATACAAATTCAATGAAAACATTTGAATTTTGATTAAACGATTTGCTGGAAAGAATTAAAAACAAAAGAGAATATCGATGATTTAGAATTATCCTTCAATGAAGAAATGAAAAAATCCTCTTGAATTTTTCCTTATTAATTTTGCAAAACTCATTAAAAAAATATGTTTATTAGCTAGAATTTCTAATTACAATGAAGGAATAAAAGTGTGAAATAGAATTTTCTGGACTACTTTTCATGAGTTCTCAAATACTATATGAGCTTCTTTAAAAGATCAAAATTGATGAGCACTGATGTGAAATAAGGTGATCGTTTATTTGATTCATAAGCATTTGAAATGAACTAAAATTACAAAGAAATCAATTACTAAATATCAAATGCACTGAATTGATTTCGAAACATAAGAATACTGGATCTGTTAATATCGAAGTATGAAAAGTCATGCTTGTACAAGATTCAATAGTTCAAAGTAAATAAATAATACTTACAAAATTACTAATACCAAAGCACAAAAAGACAACTGGCAAAACAAATAATGCCATATTTGAAGAAATACATATGAGCTGTTGCTTTTTCGTCTGCTATAAAAATAAAAATATTTAGAAGTGCATTTTGCTTATCATACTAATATTCATTTCGAAAAACGAAGAGTTGTGAGCAGTTTTTGAGTAACTTTTGATAGAAAAAAAATAGAACCCCTCAGTTTTTTCCGATTCCAAGATTAGATGTGCATATAAAAAATAAATAAATACTGAAATTCAATTGTTCAACAAGGACTTCACTCTTCATGAGTATTTTGAAAATGACATTCTCTAATAATTTGTCAATCGATTTTGATTGTTAATATGAATAATAAATAGAAAATTTTTTGTGATCTTTCGATCTATATCAGGTTGACATTATTAACTACTTTCGTTCAACAGTTATATGAGTTTTCTGAAGATTTTCCATGGCAGACAATATACCTGAGATCACTTATACTTCTACATGCTATATATATATTGAGGTAATAGTATCAGATCATTTCGAATTGATAAACAATTATTGCCATTCGACTTAGCATGGTGAATTACCTTTGACTAGATGTCCTTGCGGGTGTTCTCAAGTGTATTGATTGAATTTCGAGAATATCCAGCAAATCTTTTTAATTCTTGAACGAAATAAACTATGATTATCGATCTTGTGTAAATCGAAAGAGTACAATGTTTCCTATTTATGGATCATATAAACAATTAAGACTAACTGAAAAATTGGTGACGAACATCACTTGAAAAATGTCCATTGACGATTAATTTGATTAGTTTACTACTGATCAATAAAATTTCAACAGTTTATTTATATGCCTGAGTTTTCTCTTTGTAAAGATGAACATCGCAGCTGTCTATTTTGTTCCTATTAAAAACTGTTTATAATTTCCGTTTCTTTTAATTAATGTTAACTAATTTAGCTCATTCAATTCAGTAAATAAAGTTCACAGTTTGAATCAATTTATATTCTTCTATTTGAATGATCTTGATGAAAAATCAAATTTAAACTTATACAAAAATTTCAATATACAATAGAAAAAAATTAGTTCTTATATGTATTCTACATCAATAATAATATTTGCAGGAAAAACTACGTTGTTCATCTTCAAATTAGGTTTGATGTAGCATTGAGTCTAGGACAGTTGGTCGCAGGACAGTTGGTCGCTAGGACAGATGGTCGCTGTGCAAGTTTTCACAAGGATTATGAATACAATATCGCACAACATTGATACAATAAATTAATTTCGTATAGAAGAATAATCATCGTGATAAAGTAATTGATTTGATTATTTCAATATTGTTTAAATTGATGATTCTAATTTAATGATCATTTTTATTTAACAATATATATATAATAATAAGTTATTCAAAATAAACAAAATCATTTTACGACAGTAATAATGTCTGTTACTCTAACAAAAACTTCTAAAAACACAACTTTATTAACATACAACGGTTACTCGTATACAATCGATCGGAAAAGTGTAACAAAAATTCTTTGAAAATGTGACAAATTAATAAAAGAAGAAAATAACATTCATTCGGGCATCCTTAATGCGATGACAGGAAGACAGCCAACAGCAGGAATATATGAATCGTTTAATAAAAGACTTCGTCAACTGGTAGATAATCCACATCCAAATATTTATGATCAATTAATGTGCATGGGACGTTTATTGTCTCGATAAAATTTGTATTTTTTTGTCTTATGCACTATTCAAAGATTTGTTATACTTGTTAGATTTCTGTTGTATCCTTGTTCAAAATTTTTTCTGTAGTGTTTTCTGTTTAATTATTCATAATATAATAAATAATGTTCAATTTTTTCTTTGCATCTCATGTTGCTCCTACTTTATATTATGCGACCGAATGTCCTAGTGACCAACTGTCCGCGACCAACTGTCCAGATCCCGTAGCATTATTGAGAATGAAAATACATGATTAAAGTTAGTCTCTATTCTATAAGTGACCTTTCTTGTCGAAAAAATTCTAATTCAACTCTGATCATGCTATGATTTTCAAGAAGAACCCAATATATATGTTTAAAAAAAATATTCGAAAGGAAAAACTTTTCTCAACGAGAATCATCTATAAAATCCAATGTTTATGACAAAATCAAAGTTTATACTAGATATATATATATATATTGTAAATGACATCATTTTAAAGAAAAAAGTAACCTTCAAATTTCTGCAAATCATACTAAAAAATGAGAAAAAGATTGCAATTTTATTCCAAGCTTTACACAAAGGGACAAATTCTTTTATTGTATAAGTCTGACAAATAATGAAACTATCGTAATAAATACATGATTTCAATTCATACAGAAGAAATCGATGAGCAAGAAACTGTGATTACTTACATATTTGAATACATAGGATGCTTGTGGCTGTTGATTTACAAACAAAAGAGTTGATACATTTTGTTTATTAATTTCATTGATTGACAATGATGCCATAATCGATCAAATTAAACAAGACTTCTTCTAAAAAAATAGAAAGAATTGAAGTATAACATAGTATTACGCATTTTTAGAAGATCCAAGTACAAATAACAATTCATCGTTTCTCATTTAATCTATTTTCTATTCAAGACCTATAAATTAGAGTTCAATCAGGTGATGAAAAACTGAGGCTTCAAACAGAGATGTCCATCACGGCGCTGCCGTCGCGACAGCGTTTTTAGGAAAAATTTCAAAATTTATGTATTGGCACAGGATCTGCATGTTCATGTATGTTATACTGTAAGACTTAACGGATCTGATCGATTAGCGGCACCAGTTCTAGTTCAAGCCAGTCACAGCCTTGAAAATCAAAACATTTTTTCGAATACCATCGCGGCAGCGGCAGATTTTGAGCCGCGATGGACATCTCTAGCTTCAAATATATATATATATATATATGGGTGCGAACAGTCACTGGGATACCCTGACTTGCTTTCTTTCTATTACTAGTTGAAACCCTAACCATATTCGGGCCAAATTATCATCCTCATTGCTAAATTATTAAAGTTAAAATATTAGCTGCTGATAGCTGTCTTATATGCAATTATTCAGTCCCTGAAATCGTGTCCTATCGTTTTTAAGGGACTGAATAATTATATATTCCCCTGGAAAAAAATAGCTAGACTCTGTATTTCGAATATATTTTCACTATAAGACTATACTTTTTTAAAAGTAATTACATATTCTGAAAGCCCGCGGAGTTTTCTATCACTCTGTATAATTAGGTTTTAGTTTCGACCTATTCATTATCAAAATAAATTGAGGACAATGAAAGCACCCTCATGTCCAGATTCCCATAAACTTGATTTTGTCACTGTCGTCAAAATTAGTTTTTTTAATTTTTTATCACTATATAACCATCTTTTGAGAAAAGTAATTATATATTCTGATAGAGCTTGAAATTCTCTATCATCCTGTATATTTATTTATTTTCTTATATTGATTTATTTTAAAAAAATTTGAGTACAATGACACATCGTGAATCGACAGGTACCAAAAATCTGCATTTTTTTCGCTATTTAAATTCAAGACATTACATTAATACATAGGATGATAGAGAATTTCAAGCACTATCAGAATATGTAATTTCTTTTGGAAAAAATCATTCCTATAGGAATAATAATTGGAGGGAAAACTAAAAAAAGTGGCGAAAAAATGCAGATTTTTGATACTTGTCGATTGAGGGTACGTTCATTGTACTCAAATTATTGTTCAACAAATAAATGTAAGCCAATAACTAAATATATGGGATGATAGACAATTTCAAGCTCTATCAGAATACATAATTACTTTTTTTTACAGGGGTATTTCTATAGTCGCAAAGTTTAAAAAACTAGTTGAGGATACAAAATCCTGCCTGTGGGGAATCTAGACATGAGGGTGCTTTCATTGTCCTCAATTTATTTTGATAATGAATAGGTCGAAACTAAAACCTAATTATACAGAGTGATAGAAAACTCCACGGGCTTTCGGAATATGTAATTACTTTTAAAAAAGTATAGTCTTGTAGTGGAAATATATTTGAAATGCAAGTCTAACTATTTTTTTCCAGCGGGATATAAGACAGTCATCAGCAGCTAATATTTTAAATTTAGTAGTTTAGCAATGAGGGTGATAATTTGGTCCGAATATGATTAGGGTTTCAACTAATAATAGAAAGAAAGCAAACCGGGGTATCCCACTGACTGTTCACGCCCATATATATATATTACGTATGCTGACATCAATGTTATGTTATGTCATGTAAAAGATATCAATAGATATACTTTCAGAATAAATTAATACTGTAGCTCTTTAAATATGAATTAACATTCTGAAATATAAAAACAAGCTATTAGTGTAATCTTTGAGAGAATAAAGTGTGAAAGGCAAAATAGTTGTTGCCACTAATAGAAATGTGTGCTCAAAAAAAATCGGTTAAAGTATATATATCTCATGTCTCCATACTATCGTTGCTTTATCAATCGAAATTAAATCAGTATTACCCTAGGTCTATTTAGTTTGCCTATAAACTCTTGAGTTTCTCTTTTAGTAACATATCAAAATATACAATAAACGTCACTTTTGAGGCAATGCCTGTCGTGGTCTGCGATTGGAGAGGGACGGGGGAGGGAGGTGAGAGAATTCAAATTTTCATCCCTACACTTCAATATTCTTCCTAGTTTACGTTTCATACAAACGATGAAATATTGATTAATGAGGATAAAGGCTTAACTGTTCAATCACGTATTTTACTAGAAACAAACATAACTAAAAGTAATTTATTGTCTTATTACCAAATAAAAGTATTCCAATAATCTTTAGCTTTTTTTGATCCTCATGTCACAGATATCAACGTTCTTCTGATAGAAGTGATGTTCGTAAAATTCAGTATCTAAACTGTTTACCAGTGATGAATCTCGGACTTTTCGGAAGGGAAAAAACTCGCTTTTTTCTATTCTGGCATATGTTAGTGTTCCTGCTAGGTAGCTGGAGAAATGATACATATGAATTGGAAATTAGAAATATTATCAATATAACTAACAAATAATAATGATATGAGCACAACACATGTAATAATATGGTAAAAACATAGAAACACATTGATATACTACCAATAAATCTTCAAGACATTGGATGACGTAAATTATTTACAAAGTAATTGAAAAGAAATGAATTACACAATAATTCGTTTCTTATTAATTTTTATCGATATATATTATAGAATCTACCAATGTCTTGATATGGATACCACGAAATGACTCAAACTCTGACAGATCCTACCATAAATATGGTAGAAATTATTAAGAAACAAATCATTTTATAATTCATTTTTTAATTACTTTGTAATTCATTTACATCATGAACTCAAAAAAAATTGCTGCGTAATAAATATTTACGAATCTACTTACATAGTGAATATTTGACGAGATTGAATTGCAAGAATCAGATAAAAATAATTAACTGATATCTAAAATGCAAAAAGAAAAAGTAAATAAGACTGTTTATGCTATGTCAAAGAAAATAACATGTTAATAGAAAACTGAAAGACATGATGAACAGAGAAATAAAAAGAAGAAACCAAGAAAAAGTAAATAAGACTGTTTTTGCTATGTCAAAGAAAATAACATGTTAATAGAAAACTGAAAGACATGATGAACAGAGAAATAAAAAGAAGAAAAAAAAAATTATTATGACCTATATCTTTCGATGTGGGTCATAACATGGCAAGAAAGACCATAAGAACGAAGAAACGAAAATGTAATAACGAACGAAAAAAAAATGTCATAACAATGTCGAAGCAGGATTATGCGATGGTGATTCTAATGGTGATGGAGGTGTCATTGGAACATGTTCAGCACCATTAGTTATTGTAATCATTGATGTTATATAATAAGCAGATGATACCTGAAGGAGCAGGCATATGATACAAAAAGTCTAAAAAATACATTCATTTTCAGCACATAATCATTTTCAATTTTTAACTATTGTTTTTGTTTAATTGTTCTATCAAACACTATTTAAAAAAAAAAAGAATACTTTTCATCGAGTTCAGCAATCTTCAATGTCTTTCATATCACTGTCTTCTCTAATATCTTCAATATGTCCTATATCTTATAAGAGCCAGTCCGCATAAGCTACCATCGATTTTCATAGAAGCTGCTTAATCAAGATGGTCCGATTTGGCTCAAATTAAGACATATTGTAGAGGGAAGAGTTCTAAGAATTTTACCGCAAGTCGTTCTAAAAATATCAATCCCTCGATTTTTTATGAGCATCTTACAAAAACTTTTAAAAGTGACCATATTCATCAAGGGGTCCTGATGCGGTCTTATCTCTATAACGACTCAACAGATTGAGCTGAAATTTTTTACCGACATATATTTCAGTGAATCCTATTTATCATAAAATTTTTTTTCAAGATATTCAACCATTGGGATTCTATGAATCATTTAACATGTGAAAAAAGACAATTTTTAATAAATTTCGTAATTCATGATTTTTGATTGAAATGAGATGAAGTTGTAAAATTTTTATCATGGATAGAGGACTAAACGACATATCATTCCTGAAAATTTCAGCCATTGATACCGTTCCATTTGGTTAGAGTAGTTCTCTCAAAAAGGGATTCTTGATAAACATGGGACTTTTTACGATAGACTCTCTCTCCCAAGAAATAGATTAATTGGAAAACTGATATTTAGAAGTTGGAAGTACTCTCTATGGCCTACAACCTTATAAAAAATTAGCGTGGGATCTCCAGAAACGGCTTGCACTAGAGGTTATATTTCGGAGCACCGAGCTGGATATCTAACATCTTCATATAAACAAATCTCTTAAATGGATCATTCTATGGAGCTGAAATTTTAGCTATAGAGAGATCTTATTAAATACTTACTCTGGTGAAAAAAATCAGCTCTCTGGGTTGTTCCTATCTCTCAGAAGACTTACGACTTACCACAAAATCATTACTTTCACCAAAATCACGATTTTCGCAGGATTGAATCACCCAGAATGTGGGTCGTATAGAAAGCAAGCTCGTATCATATTAAGGCACACGACAGACACTGAAAGGTTATATAAAAATTAATGCGAGATTTTGTAAACTGATCCGGAAATTTTACTCAAAAATCCCCAAAATGACACCTTTTCCAGTCAAATATAGTCGAGTTGGATCAGAAATTACTATGAAAGCTTCATATCAACCGAGACAAATTCTATCCAACTTGAATCACCACATGAACCTTTATTGACCGTCATAAAATAGTCGTTTGAAAATTACAAAAAAAAAGTTTATGTAAAATGGCCATACCTTCCCGCCTACGGGAATTTTGGAAGATATTTTTTTGTAATTTTCAGATAATCTTTTTATAATGATCAATAGAAGATCATGTACTAATTCATGCTGGATAGAATTTATTCATTTGATTAAACGTTTATGATAATTTCTCAGCTAGCTCAAGCCTATTTTAATGAAAAAAAGTGTTATTTTGGATATTCTCGAGTAAATTTCTTCTGATCATTTTACAAGTGCTCGGGCTAATTTTTACATAATCCTTCAGTGCCTAGTGTGTGCTTTAAAATAACACGAGCTCGATTTCTATACAACGTGTTACCTGGATAATCCAACCCTGTCAAAATCATGATTTTGTGCAAAGCCTTCTGAGCGATAAGAATTGATTTTCTCATCAAAATATGTATTGAATGAGATCTCTTTATAGATAAAACTTAAGCTTCATAGCATGATCCATTCACGAGGTTTGTATATTAGGAGGGACTCGATATCTTACTCGGCACTCTGAATGACGATCTCCGATACAAGTCATTTCTGAAGATTTCACTCTAGTTTTTTTTTACTAAGTTGTAGAATAGAAAGAGTACTTTCAACTTCTAAAGATTACCTCTCAAACTGGTGCACATCTTGGAAGAAAACGTATCGTGAAAATCGCAATTTTATCAAAAAATTAGTTTTTGACAGGACTAATCGGACCAAACAGAACAGTATAGATGACTGAGAGTTTCAGAAGAGATATATCTTGTACTACTCTATCCATGGTACAAATTTTAGACCTCTATTTCATTCCAACGAAAAATTATGAATCACGAAAGTTAGCAAAAATCTTCTTTTTTCAAATGTTGGATGATTCATAAAATGTCAATGACTTAAAATTTTGAAACAAAAATTTTATGGTAAGTGAGGCTCAATGAGATACATGTCTGTAAAAAAAATCAGCTCAACCGGTTGATTCATTCATAAGGTAAGACCTCATTAGGACTGCGCTTGTTGAATATGGTCACTTTTAAGAATTTTCGTAAAATGCTCATAAAAAATCGAGGGATTGATATTTTTTAAAAGGGCTTGCGGCAAAAATCTTAAAACTCTTTCCTCTACAATATACCTTCATTTGAGCAAAATCGGACGACTTCGATTAAGCAAGTTTGGTCGTGACTTACATGGACTAACTCATAAAACTCAATTACCCATGTAAAAAAAAACAACCAAAAATCAGACTAAAATGATTCCATTATAACAAAAATATATCCAGTATTGGATTGCATTTATCCCATGTAACTTCGCCTCCCCCCCCCCCCCCTGAAATTCCTTGAATCTATACTTTTTGACACAAATACATGAGGGGTTAGCGATTAGAATCGTTCAAGGAAGTGAAAATATAACATACTATAGCCACCCATTCAGCATTCGGCAATGGTTGTTGAGTACCAGTCCAAAAAATTATCATACAAGTTGTAATAGCACTAGTAGACCATCGACGAATGAGTTCCTAAAATATCAAATATATAATTTGTGATCACTTGTTGGATTTGATGAAAAATACTATATCCCAGGAATTGGTAATAATATATTTATTCTTGGAATCAAATTGATCTGACGCTGTTATCTAGAGATCTGCATCGGTTCCAAAATAATTTTCTACAACTGGCCAAAGAAGTATCCTTCATTTCTAACGGTAATACGTTTTTCGAATATGCATCCTGTACAGAAATATTTCCTCTTTAAACTGATATATTTAGAAACACATAATCATCCTTTATGACAAATATTTTTTTTACTAAGAAAGAACAGTTCCAAACTTGGAACCATTTTTTTTAAGACAAAATATCCGACATGTAGGATGATTACGTGTTTCCAAATATATGAGTTTAAAGAGGAAGTATTTCTATACAAGGTGCATATTCGAAAAACGTATTACCGTTAAGAATGACGGATACTTTGTGGACCAATTGTAGATAATTATTTTGGTACCGATGCGGATTTCTACTGTTATCTCAATATTTCTGCAAATTCATATTCTGCCTTTATGTAACAAAGAAGTCGACATCGCAGAAATATTGAAATAACAGTGTCTGATGAATTCGAATCTAAGAATAAGTAACATCATTGGACTTGGCATGATAAATTACCCCTACCTAGCTGCTTTCCGGTGTGATAACAGGTGTATTAGCTGAAATCAGTGCTCTCAGAAAAGTCTTATAGCTCTTGAATGGAAGCAGCTAGGAACGCGGGCCTTATGTAGATCGAAAGAGAACATGTTTTTCTATCTTCTGGTCTTATTACAATTTTAAATCAAAAGAGAAATGACCTTGATATATTGTTTTCAAAAATCTTGTCAAAGAATTCATCTGATTGGGTAGAAGCTGAACAATAAAGTTTCGAGATCATATTATATGCCTGAGTGGTTTTTCTTGGATGGTGAAAACCACAAGTCGCTAGCTAATGCCGTACTCGAGATATCAGTCTTACATTAACCCACACTTAATTCTGACGCTGACACTCGAGTTAGAGATGTGACAAACTTTCATCTGAATTAGAACTGAAACCAAAAAATAAATATTTAACGGATACAGGAATGTTAGCAAGGCCGAAAAAACTTCGTCGAATACATCGTCGAGACTCTAACAACATATATATATATATGGGGGTGACCAACTTGACTGGTACCCCAAGATACAGAATAGGAAATGATATTATTCCAAGGAGTAGTATATAATGAATTTTATACCAAATGGAAGCTCGTCAAAAATGGGATTTATTAGTACTAAATAGTAGGGGTTTTATAACTTTGTAATGTCGAACTTAAGAAATTTTAAGAAATTTTCTACATTAAAAAATGTTAAAAAACTCACATTTTCTATATGGAAGAAAAATACGAGATTTTACCATAAAATTAGCTTTTGTTCAGTTTTCCACGTTGCATCTGTTGAATACATTTCGAAACATGTGAGGTAATAGAAATAATGAACCGAATAAGCGTATTTCGAAACATGTGAGGTAATAGAAATAATGAACAAAAGCTAATTTTATGGAAAAATCTCGTGTTTTTCTTCCATATAGAAAATGTGAGTTTTTTAACATTTTTTAATGTAAAAAATTTCTTAAAATTTCTTAAGTTCGACATTACACAGTTTACAAAACCCCTACTATTTAGTACTAATAAATCCCATTTTTGACGAGCTTTCATTTGGTATGAAATTCATTATATACTACTCCTTGGAATAATATCATTTCCTATTCTGTATCTTGGGGTACCAGTCAAGTTGGTCACCCCCATATATATAATTACTTGATACAAGAGAAGGATCAGAAGAAGCAGCTAAAAAGAGATAATTACCTTGTTCTCGATCGGGACTAGAACAACCAGCAAAAAATAAAAAATTTCTGAGTCCAAAACGAGAATCAGAACCAAAAGTTAAATATTTATTGAATCGATGAGCCATTCGAGAATCAGAAAGTAAAACTACAACCATTTGAGAGTCGGAACTAGCAAGAAAAATGGATATATACCAGTTTTAGATTCTAAACCAGAAACAGGACTAAAAAGAAATAATTGATGAATTTGCCAAGAAGAGCCATGACTAAAAATTAAAAGTGATCCCATCTAGGACTACAACCATAAAACATTATTGGGTCGATAAGTGAAGCCATGACCATAAAGTACAAGTTTACCAAACTCAGGATCAGAAGCAGGAACCAAAATAACAACTCATGGAATCAGAACCGGAATCAATAATGGAAAGTTTGTTTGGCTCCATAGTGGAACCAAATCCAGATCAAAACATAAAACTCTATAGAGTCTAGGATTATGATCGACAGCAATAAAACAAAATAATATATATTTCAATAAACAACTTACTTTTGATGGTTTGATGTGGAGCATGACGGATTGTTTGATGAATAGTGGATTGTTGATGAACAAACCAAGATGAAACGATACAATAATAAACGACAACATGGTGTTTATAACAAAAAGACCAAAATAATTTGTATCCTGTTTAGCAGCACAATAAGTATCCGTGGTACAATTATCTAACAAAAAAAAACAGCTAATAGAATTGTTAAAGGCTAATTAAAGATACAGAATCTTCCAGAATTCAATAAGCCTCCCATGTTCTAGCAAAAGAAAAACGACTGACTTCAACGACTTTTTTGATTTTCAAATCATAGAGTTACAAAAATCATCTGAATCATTTCAGTCCTTAAAATGACCAGAATCATTCGAATGTCACGGCAGTTATTTTAAAAATAAAAAATATGAAAGTCGGAAATCAGTTGAGATCAACGAATAAAAGTATTTTTTTTTATAAAATACTTCAGACAATATCTATCATTTTTAGGGAATTGTGTTACAAATCGTATAAAACAAAGCAAAATTCAGAGGAAAACCAAAACAATTACATTCGTCGGCTGATTAAATCAGCAAGGCGAGTACTTACAAAAATTTTATAGATATGATATGAATCAACTGTGGCATAGTTCTTTCTCAGTATGGACTGATTCTCACAAAACTAAAATCACTTGTAACATGATAGGGATACCAGTATACTTGTTCCTGTACTCTTCTATAAGATAATCCATGAATTCGGCATGTGGTTTGTGTTTCTAGAAATGAAACTAGAAACTAACACTTGTAAACCAGAACTACTGAAACTATGATCGAAACTATTAAGAAAGAAGTTGCTGGAATCAGAATTACAAAAGCTCGTTGCCGCACATCTCTAGATGGTGCATGTGGTTCATCACTAGATAATAATTTTATTGATCTCATGGTCTATTCTTTAAAAAGAAGATAAATATTTATTTTGAAAAATCTTTGGTCAACCAATTTTCTAAGCTATGTTGAAAAACAAGTAAGAATGAAAAATTATTCTAATTCTCTCGGATAAATTTTCCATTAGATTTCTATATTGTTTGAAGGTCATCTATGCAGAATACCAGTTAAAAAAAAATGTTTTACTCAAATTTCGATATTCTATTGTGCTTTAAACTTAAGTCTTTATAAAATAAAACATAAATTAACTATTATCCAGTCAGATAAAACCTTTAAAATAACGCGTTAAGATTTCGTAACAACGCCGTTTTAACAATAATATTTCGTTCAAACGGCGTTATTACGAAATTTTGAAACAAGTGAAAGCGCGTTCACGGAACTACATATATTCTAAGTCAGTAATATGTATAAGACAATTTCAGTTTTTTTTTTACATCAGTTTACAGTGTTCAGTAGCTGTTCACAGCAGCTCGCTTATTTAACAGAATTAATCTTTTTTAACTCATGTGTTATTTCATGAACGTTAAAATATAGACTGTAAATTCCAAGGCAAGATGCTCAAAATTTATATAACATATGCGTCGATATAGGATATCTAAATTGGTTTCTGAAGAGATGGAAGCCTGTTTATAAATGTTAAAACAGAAAAGAGAAGAATACGGTTAACGAATTCATATATTTATTTATCTTTCTGATGTACGATAGATTTGTTTTACTATTTTTCATTTTTCTTTAATCGTATTCATATGACAGATGTTTTTTACAAAGTCATATTCGGTAATGATCAACATGCTTATACATTAGATTTTCTATTAGTTTGCTCGACTACGTTTATCGATACTTCTTGTAATATGAAGAATTTAAATTCAACAATATAAGTTAAAATAATCGTTTTTAATGTATAAAAAGAAAAGAATGACTCGAATCAGAGCTCCCAACCTGGTCTGATGATCTGCCCAGCCAAATTTCAAAAATTTTAGCCTGACATACTCCTGTCCGAATCAGATTAAGCCTACAGGCCAGGCCAAAGTTTTTGATCTGGTGAACATATCGTCAATTTTTTTATGTATTGTTAGATTCTGACTAGAATTAGTTTTCTTGATATAAAATACACTCTTATATTTAAATATAAAGCTTCACTTTAGACTTTGATTATTAATTTTAAAGCGATATTTTTTTTACATTGTAACAATTTCTTGCGTGTTTTGGTGTTCATCATTGGATGCAAATCCTGTGATACACAGTACTGTCAAAGTATCATTTGCCGGAATCTTCTAATGAGTAGCAGTATTGTTTATTAATGATAGCAAATTTTTTTCATCCATTCTGATTTAATACTAACTGCGACAATTCAAAGTCGATTCTAACTGTGATGGTTTAGGTTAGTTAAAAGGTCTACATTTACTCTTGATGGCAGAATATCTTAATTAACCACTTGACTTTTGTTGAGTTTTTGCGCGAGGATATGGTTGAGTCAGAATGTGTCTCAATAGTCTAGGAGAATGAATACAGAACGAAAACTGAAGTGACTATTAATGCAATGCGGCATCGTTCATTAGAGAAAGAAATAAAGTAATTGCTTTGACCAACGATGACTATGTTTCCTATTTTTCGGATATTATTTACTTCTGACAATTCTGTATTTAGTATCGTAGAACCATAACGCTGACGTTAGAATTATTGTAAAAACACATCTACTTGCATAGAAAAAAAACCGTATTTTTCTCTCAATCTTCTAACTTTTAATTTTTTTAATGGACGGATGGGGGTGCGTCATCTGAGTGGAAAAGAACTAAAAATATGGTCAAGACTATTGTTAGTGAATGAGAAAAATGACTGATACATTGTACAACTCTATCAACAATTTTGGTATAAATATTTAATAAATCTATTTTCTTTTCTCTGAAAAGCCTGCAGATCACGTCAGGCAGTAGACCGAAAAAAAGTAGCCTGTTGACAGCTCTGAATTGAATAATATAATGTTTTATTCACTGTTTAAAATACATGAATATTAAAGGATCGAAGATAATATTTAAGTGAGTTTTAAAAGATTGTGATATATTTGGAATCTACAAATGGAATTCGTATTGTCACGAACTCGATCTGCACAGTCCATTTTAAGTAAGTCAAAATCTGTAAAAAAAAATTGAATACATAGGTATCGATAAACAACGCATTTTACTCTCGTGATCTCTATAGATGGTCTATCATATTGAGAATTCGTACCCTATGCCAAATTTTTTGCGCATGATACAACTCTCTTCTGAATAATTTCGTAAGCATCATAAGACTAATTTGAGTAGAGAATGAGGAGCAAAAAAGGCTCTATTAATACAATAACTGTACAATTAACTTTTTTTACTTAGATATTCATGTCAGTTTACTTAACAAAAATTGTATATTTACCTAGAGATTGACAATATTTCACTTAGAAAATCGAAGTTTTTTACTTAGAATTAAAATAGAAAACTTAGCAAAAATACTTTTTTTTACTTAGAATTTTTTCAAAAAATTACTTAGCAAAAATTTAGTTTTTTACTTAGCTTTTATTTAAAATTACTTAGCAGTAAAATACGAGCCTAATTGTAATCTGGTTATGATGTGTTTTAGTATAAACATGCGACTTTCGCACTAATCTGTGGCTGACGTAATTCAATTCCCTTCTATTCGTCCTCATTTTCAGCTGCTCCGATACAGTTAGAAAGCTTTCTTCATCACATACATCCATAGTTTTCGTTTGGTTTTGCTTAGGGGGAGAAAGATTCAAGGAAGAAAGTCTCCCAAAGCTAGAGAGAAACAGTTGTTTGCATGGAGTCTTTACAGTAAAATATTTTCTCAATTGAAACTTGCAGGCCATTCGATTACCGAGGGAGAGGAGGAATTGGAGATTTCTCCTGCCTCCTTCCCCCTTCCAAAAGTTTTTCTTCCGTTATAGTGTTCTGCTAAGAAATTTTCTTGACAAGCACTTAGCGGATTATAATATTTTAATGGACCGAATGAACTATGCAAAAGAAAATCATCTATTTTCTCTGATGAGGGACCGTTTTCAACTGCCTCATCGCTTTTGAGTTCGAACTCTGTGCATAAGGCAGACTCTATTGATGTATGAAAAACCCATATGAAGAAATCTCCTTAGGCCTTATGTCCAGACTCATAAGCATTTTACTGCAAATTTATCCTGTCCTTAGAGGAAATCCTTGCTGTTTCCGTGCTAGATCCTTAACAGATCTAATCAAGATCCTTCAAGAATTCGCTCTTTTTTTTCCTGAGGAAATGACTAAATCCTGAAAGAAGTGTGTAGCCACGAAATTTCAAGATCCTCACATGATTCGAAACAGGATTCAATTAGGATTCTCAGCAGAAACATGATGTGCTTCTGAATGTGAATACAGGTTCATCATATGTTAACTAACAGTCACAGCCACTAATACACCCATCTGTTGGGTTCTTATTAAGATCCTCCTCTGATTCAGTTAAAATAGTTGAATGGATCCCTGTATAAGGATCCAGATCAGATGCTGTCTAAAACTTGATAAAACCTTGAAAGAATCCTCTCTACTATTTCTGAAAGGATGCAAGCAGAACCATGATAGAATCCTAGCAGGATCCTGCATTCATGACTTAGAAAAAAATCTGGGCAGAAACCTGAAGAAATCCTAAACAGGATTCTGATCATCCGTGAAAAATTCTGTAGACAGGAATTATCAGGAATCCGAAGAAAACTTGGCAAGATCCTTGAGATCCAGCATCCTGAAAGATCCTTTCAGGGTTTCTTAAGGAATGGACAGAATTAAGACTAGAGATGTATGATGTATATCGACAAACTGAGGGTCAATATTTCGAGCTGAGGTTTAGTGCACAAACAGGTCTATTAGTGAGCAAACTGTCCTGAAAATTTTAGCTCAAAAGAATATTTCCTTCTCGAGATATTACAACCTTAAAAAAACAGAAAACTCTAGCATCTTTCGTGAAATATGAGTAATTTTTGACGCTTCAATATCTCGAGAAGAATACAGTCTTTTGGCTAAAATTTTCAGGACATTTTGCTCTCTAATAGACCTATTTATGTACTGACTCTCAGCTCGAAATACCATCATTCAATTCATTTGTATACATCATGCCATCGGCTGAAATTGCAATAAAATGCCTATAAGCCTATACATAAGGCCTAAGGAGATTTCTTCTTATGGGGTTTTTCATACATCAGTGAGGGCTACCTTATGCACAGAGTCCGAACTCAAAAGCAATTTGGCAGTTGAAAACGGTCCCTCGTCACCTAGAAAGCTTTCACTCAATATATCAAGGCAAACCAGTTGTTCTTTCATCAAGAAAGGTAATCTACGAAATCGTTGAGCGAAACTGATTCAATATTTCTTTGAGTCTGAACTATTTTCTCTTTGAATCCTAAGTATTTTCTCTTTAGATCTAAACTATTAGTTTCTCTAAAACTAAATCATTTTCCTTTGGATCGAAATTATTTTCTCTTTTAAATCGATTCACTCTCTCTTTGGATCATCCAAGCAGAAAATGGATCAGTTTCAAAGAGATAATAGTTCAGATCCAAAGAGAAAATGAATCAATTTCAGAGAAAATAGTTTCAATTTAAAGAGAAAATATTTCGGGTCTAAAGAGAAAATGCATCAGTTTCAAAGAGAAAATTAATCAGTTTCGCTCAGCTACTAAGTAGATTAACTCTGTTGATGAAACAATAACTGGTTTTACTTGCGACATTGAGTGAAAGCTTTCTGGCTGAGAGAAAATAAATGGTTTCCTTTTTTACAGCTCACTTGATTCACTTAAATTTTGTAATCTGCCAAGTATTTGTAAAGAAAATTTCCAAGGAGAAAGCTATAATGGACAAAAAAATTTAGAGAGAGGAAATTCCCCAGCTTTCTCTCCCCTAATCGTATACGCTGCATACATTCTCACCTAGTTATACAAAATTCCATGTAATTCCTACTGATTCCGAAAACTTGATGAAATCGTTTGTGGTAATAAACAGAACTCGTCTTTGAAGTTCTGTTGGTATCAAATTTAGGGAAATTGATTTAGCCTTAAAATTGATTTCTAACATGCTCAACATTGCGAAATAGAATTATTGTTTCAAAACTTTTCTTGAAGAAAATATAATATGCGATTCATAGTAATATTGTCGATTGAACCTCGAAAGATTCATGACTTAGAATTGAATTCAGAAAGTTTACAAGGCTCTGTTTGATGGGGGTTTTTTCCGTAAAATTCTTACCACTATTTTTGTTGATTGACATGACTAAATTGACCAATTTTACCGCACTTGCAGCACTACAGGACACCAGTACAATCAACAAAAGAACCTAAAATTAATGAAGAGATAAAATGAGCTGGTTTTACTAATTTATTTTCAAAAATAAATGACTATTTGCTTAGATGACCACCTACGGAAAAATTTTGAACGAAAACCGCAACAAACCGCGGTATACCACGATTCTTCTAGGAACTCCTGAGCTGGTAAAGCGAACTCAGAGTACTTTGATCCACTTGAACTTTTTACAAAGTTCAGGTGAGTTACTCTTTGAGGGTAGTGTAGTGAACTTATTGCAGTTCCATTGCGACAGAGTCGCTTTGTCAGAAAAAATAGAATAAGAAAATATCTTTAAAATTTCTTCAAAATAGCTGGTCACGACACCCTCATTGTCCTTACGCATTCTGCAACATTTCGATAGACTAGATGCACCACGGTTATCAACAGAAAAACCGCGGTTTCTAAAACCGGTGGATACCACGATTATCAGTGAGGGCACAGCGATGTTATTAAAATCAATAGATACTATAATTACTAGGAGGAATTCATTCTCTTTAAATATACTTCAGCATAAAGGATAAATATAAACAAATCCTTTATTTTCTCAAAGTAAACATAAATAAGCGATCCTGTTAAAAAAAAATCAATGATAGAGGCTTTTTTGTGTAGTGAATTATTTTTATGTTTTAAATGTATATGATTTAATTAATCAATCAATCTTCATACTAAACTTTTTACTTGTCTTCCTGATGTTATTTTTAACAGTACTCAAACTGAATAACAATTCAAGTAATTAACTATAAATTAAAATTGTATGATCAATCATTTACTAAAATAAAGTTTTTATTATAATAAAAATTATATTCTAGGATATGATTGTTAGCTTAATTTCTATTTCTTGTCAATTATTTTAACTTTTCCTTTCTTTGAATAAAAAACGTTAAAAAGACACCACATAAGAAACAGTAAAAAATTAATATGAAATTAATTAACTAAATCTCCTTTCTAATCAATCAAAGCCATACAAATCATTTATTTATCTTTATTTTTCACAGTTAAAGCATACCTTTATTTATGACAGTTAAAGCGGAATAAAGCATCGTAGTTAGCTTTCTGCGTAATAATATATTTTTACAATCCTTTCTTATAAAGGATAAAGGTACACAAAGCCTAAAAAAATATCGACTCAATGAGTGCGAAATCCATCATGGTCTGAGTTCACTTTATCGGTCGTTAATCCGACTAAAATAAACGAAGTTTGGTTGACTTTGCACTTTAGAATTGCGTACTGAGTGATTTTCTAGATAGATTCATGTTGTCGAATCTTTGTGTCATTTATACTCAATTTTTCTTGCTCTATCTGATAGTAATACTAACGGATGGGCCAGAATACATGGCGGTCTCAATATTTTTCTCATATCTCAATGTTTTCTCGATATTTCAAAAGAAACCTTTTTTTTCAAAAAATTCAGTTTTAAATGCTCTACAATACTATATATTCCTTTGAATCAAAATATACTTTATAGTTTTTTAAGGCCACCCTCCCTCAAAAATGTCACGTTTGGTGAGACTCATCCAAATTGAGATAAATTCATGAGAAAATAGTCTGTCATCTGCTCTTTCATATGCGACAAAAATTTTTATTTGGTACCTCTTTTCTTCCAAAAAAAGCGGAAGATTTTCCTCGCTCCCTATTCGAAAAAGAAGCTATTTTTGAAAAAAACAAAAAATCATTTTTGGCTTTTCTCAGAATGTAGATTCACGAGTGTAGTGCCAGCAGAACTATCATAATAAAAGATAAAGTCAAATATTTCTTTTTGTTTGAAAGCTTGTGCCTAGGGCTAGCTCCTCTCTTGGCCCCTTTTTTAAAAAAGCCTTTTCGTTTTCATATAAGAAAACATCTCTATAAAAACAGTGCTATTTTTTAGCGGTTTTTTGAGTCATTGAACTTGTCATCCCTTTTTTTGCTTAAAAAGTAAGAGTTTAAAAAAAGGACCACGAGAGGGGAGCTAGTCCTAGACACAAGTTTTCAAACAAAAAAAAAAGTGTTTGATTTTATCTTTTACTATGCTAGACTTCTGCTGGCGCTACGAGAGAGCTAATTTTGACCCTTGTTTGGTGAATATCTCCGCTAAACGTCATGATATCGGGCTGAAAATTTTACCATAGCCATGGTTCACCAGCTCTAACATATTCTGAAAGTTTCATGCAATTCGGATGTTCCTAGACTGACGAGGGAACATATTTGAGTGTACCCACGCCAAAAGGGATTCAAAACATTCTGTCTTATAGGGTCACCCATGAGTATCTCAGATATGAATATCTTAGCTGCCCTCGTTTAGATTTGAGGAAAAATAAGATATAACTTTTTCAGGTGTAGACCCTAGTCTGCTAATATATATATCATAAAGTTTTTCTTTGTTTTTTGGAAACTTCGCTAAAATTAGGGTTCTCAGTAAGCTAACTTGTAAAATTACAGTCATTTTAGTCGTTGTCACGCTCAGAACTCTCCATGGTTTCATTTAAAAGGTCAAGTTCCGTCACATAAAATGCTCAATTCACCGAGTTCTTTCGTTTGGTATAATACAGTGGAGGATTCGAATTCAAAAATTGTTATAGGGCTGATTTGCCTATCAACCATCCCTTGTCCTTTCCACTACATAAGAACAATCCCGGACTCAAAAAGTTAAGTAGTCCCGATCCCGAATGTTCCGCAAGACGGGACAAACGGAATTTTTCGGAATTCGGGACTGTTCCGCAGATCTCTAAGTATAACTAATTATGGCTGTTGATTATTTCAAGTTCTTATCGATGATATGATACTGTAAACTGTCGTTATGCCAACATTAACCCTTTCTTGCCTTTTGGTCTCTATAGGGACCATTTTATAAAAATTTGGTTCTCGTGATCTATGATACATTTAGAAACAGATTTTATATCAACTTAATGTCTATCTATTGTAGACTTCAAATCAACAATCTCAATCTAGTCTTCATCATAAAAATAACTTGTTTCAATGTTTGCTAAATAGGTAATGGTGATGGCACGCACTATAACTCATAAGAAAAGCTTGTTTGTAGGATTTGGTTCACACTTTTCGTGTGTCTATTAGAGATCATGAGATTGATGCTATTGAACGAATTACTCTTCCCAAACCGTCAGGTTTAGCCAAAGGCAAGCAAAGGTTAAGTTAATCGATAGTATGTGAGTTGCTACTAAAATATTTGAAGTTTTACTTGTTGTTCAACAGTTATTTCTTATCGTTCATGACAATGAAGATACTTCTTTAGTTTCAGAGACATAAAATTATTGTAGTCCTTAGGAGTAAATGAAAACCTTTAATCTGATGTGGAACTAAAATCAACATTTATCTTAATGTTGGCAAAACGACAGTTTACAGTCTCATATCATTAATAAGAACTTGAGATAATCAACAGACATAATTAGTTATACTATTCAATTTCAATGAAAATAGCCAGCTTACAACTAGGAACAAATTAAAATAGAAAGTAATGCCAATTGAAAAATCAATACGTTTGACATGACTATTTAAAGAAAATATTAAGTTTGAAAGTTGCACATATTAGACGGGTTGTTTGTATTGATTTTTAAAAAACTATAAAGTATGCTTTGATTAAAAGGAATATATAGTATTGTAGAGCATTTAAAACTGAATTTTTTGAAAAAAAAGGTTTCTTTTGAAATATCGAGAAAATATTGAGATATGAGAAAAATATTGAGACCGGCATGTATTCTGGCCCACTCGTTAGATTTGATCTAACATTAAAAGAAGTTCTAAGATTCCACTAAATTTGACGACTATTTAGATATTTTTGTTATATTTTTCATCAAATCTTGTGAACTCTTAGAACTTATTTTAAAGTTAGATGAACTGTGTAGCACGATAATCGAACAGAACGAAAAAAATTGAATATAAATGACACAGAGATCTGATGAGTTTTCATATCGAAAATGTACAATCTTTATGAGAGGTATATTAAATCAAAATCAAGTCAAATCGAAGATTTAGATTTGACTGGAGTTGAATTTGGTGCAGGTCTAAGATGAATAATACGAGACAATTTTGTGCATCAATACATTTCAAGAGGATACTATGTCTAATGAGCGAAATGAATTTTAAAACCCTTCAATGTAATGATTGAAAGAATTATCGCTAAAATTATTTATCTACTTAGCAAAAATAACATATTTTTGCTTTCTCAAAATGGCTAATGGTTAGTTAATTCAACAATCTCGTCAGAAGAATGCTAAGATATGCATATGACACACAAGAAGAAAAGATAATACTGTTACTCACCAATTCGAATAAATTTATATTTCTTAACATTTGTGCTGCTTCAGTAAAGTTCCAGGTTTTTTTTGACGTATAATCTCGTACAGCCTGTATACTAGCCCATGATGGTCGTCTAAACAAAAAATAATTCTTAAGAAACAATACATTAGAAAGACGACACTGTTTCTGAATAACGTAAGTGACGAAAAACATCAGTACTCATGTTCAACAAGCCATAACCACCCTCTCGCTCAAATAAAAGTCTAGCCAGTTACTTAAAAAAATGAAAAACAAACTCATGACTTTCATGAATTTTATGGCACAAAAAAAACAAAAAAATGGTATTTTAGATGATCAAATGGATTTTTTAAAATTTTTGTTTCAAATTCATTGATTAAAAGTATTATTCTAATCAATGAATATCAGAAAAAACCAAAGAATATTTCCATTTCATCATTTAAAATGCCATTTTTTCGTTTTTCTTTTCACATAAAACTCTTAAAAGTCATGATTTATTGTTTTGATTTCTTAACATACTAGGCACTGACTTCGAAAAATATACATATGAAAAAAATGAAAAAGTTGAACAATTTGACTGATAATCTTCAATGTTATAAATTAAATTATACGCTCCTGCGTCTAATTCTTTCGCTCTATGACACCTCGCGTCGACTAAGTAGCTTCATACTTCAGCTGTGATATATACACAATTGTGCTGTTAAGCAGTAATTTTTACTTCTCTGCATCCTAATTTGTGATACATGGAGGAATATCCCATATGGAAGGGTTGGAGTCACTATCAGTCTTCTAAAATTCCTGTTCGATTTTTTCATGACCATTTTAAAAAGTTTTTAAGAAACGCTTTTAAAAATTTTTTTCGAAAAAAAGTTTTCAAAAAATTAAAAGAATCGTCGATCCATATCTTCCCTATCCCCTTCAGGCTTTTCACTTCGAAACATACCTGAACAAATAAATGTAAAATCGCGTTTTTATATATTTCCCACAATGTTAGCGAGCTTTTCCAAATTTTGTTGTAAGAAACGAAAAAAAGCGGATCGCAATCGAAGCCCACCTACAAACTTCTAAATTTCAAAACAAACTAGAAGCCACGTAGGCTTCTATTCTGGGTTGAGGGGAAAGGTTATCATATTCATAAACATGTTATGTGCAGGGTTACCAATTCGATATTTTCGCAATCAGCAGATCTTCCGAAACAAAAACCAGGAGTTTTTCTTCCAAAATCAGGAGAAACACCAGAAGATTATTTTCGAAAAGTAGAAAGTACTCAATGTAGTGTTCCTTCGCAAAGTCTCTTATTGCTTTCTTCTTGTAAAGTATCGATAACAAAATTTACTGACACAATACATGAAAAAAAAGACATATCGCACTTGTGTTATATTATTAACCATTACATGTCTGTTCATAAACATATGCAAAAAAGTCTTTTAAAGTTTACTTATAAACTAATATGAAGGCAAACACAACATATATATATATATAAAGAGAGAGAGAGAAAACAAGCTATTAATTGCACTGGACTATTCCATGGGATTTTGACCACAAAAACACAATTGTCTCCAAATCGATCGAAAGTTATCTTCGTTTATAGGTCTTAAAAAGTGCATATTATTAAAATTAGATTCAAAAAACAAATGTGATGTAGATACAGAAAAACCAAATAAAACTAATGTTTGAAAGTGAGGTTCATTTCATCGTTGAGAAGATAAGCTCATAAATGGTCATATTCGAACAAAATAAGTAGAAAAGGTTGTTTTTCTATCATTTACTGAGTTAATGCAATCCAACAAAAATCTCACACATCTTCTAGTATTAGCAGGTTTTTTTACCAGAAGAAAAGCTCAACAACCAAGATTCGACTCGACAAAACAGGAATTTTGCTAACCCTGATTTAGATGCATACCAGTTATTTATTGTAGCAGATAATGGCGAAGTAGCTTTCGAGTTTGAATTATACCTCAATGACACTGAATCAATATGATTTTTAAAGGTTCAGGTGAAGTTGAAGATGTAATATTTGTTCGAATGACTTCGGAATTCCACTACTATTATCAGCTCGAAATGGAATCATTGGAAAGTCACAGTATTCGCTCTCGTTTTTATTTATAGCTAAATAAGTTTTTTTTTATTACTTCTATGTACGAAATCAAAAATTTTAGTTTTGAACAAAAACAGACAATGAGAAGGAGAAGGCACTTATTTTCCTATGGGTTACTGAATCAATTTAATCCGAAAAGGATTCTATTAGTTTTTTTTTGTCTTTCTTTTTCACTTCTGTTGTTGGTTAAACACGCCGATAAAATTCAAAATCAAAAGGAATCACAAAATAGAAAAAAAACTAGGAGAAAGTCGTGGAAACCAGCTCCTGACAGCAGACGAAAGGCGTAAAAACCAGAATTTTTCAGAACCAATCCGGAGGTTTGGTAACTCTGTTTATGTTTTAGGAATGGGAAATGCTTGATACAGTGAAGTCAATGGTAATAAACATAGAAAGAATCAGAGCATTTTAGTAAAATGAATATTAATTTTTTAATTTTTTTTATTCTAGTTTCATGGCTGTAACTACTGCATCTTCAACGGTTTTAAATGAACCAAAATCTCCAGCTATTGCATTTATACATTCAGAAAAAGAAAAACTTTTGCTCAAGTAAACGAATATGTTTTCTAATTTAGCATTTCATAGTTGTTTTAATTGTCGAGTAGATGTTACTCATTCAAATACTCGCTACTAGCGAGTTCTTCGAAACACGGACCCAAATTTATGTGTAGATTTATCTTCAGATCCAGTTTGCATCTGGCAACGAATCTAAATATAGAAGAGTTTTAGTCAACATATTATATTTTCTGTCTTTTGTTTCAAGACTTATTGATTCTATAATGAAGAAACTATTTCAAATACAACTAACAAGTAAAGTTGAGAAAATAAAAGAAAAATAAAAAAAAATATAATCGAATATCAATAGATCTCGACATTTATTGCATATAAAATATTCTTGTTTGGCATTGTTTATATAAATATGAGAAAAATAATTCCATACTCCTGAAGATTTTAGTATTAGTGTTACTACTGGTTTGATAAATTTTCTTTATCAAGTAATTGTTCAATTTCTTTTTTGGTTAACATAATGTTCTTTTCAGTTAAGCGAAAAACAATTCAATTTGTTAAGCATAGCATAATGAGCAAGTAATAGCTCTACATCAGCATTTTCTCTGAGAATAGCTAAAATCTTGATCCTTCAATTGTTCATATACACAGAGGGTACCATAAATTGGTGAAAAACAACACGTGTCTGAACCTGATTGGGTCCATAAAAACCTTAATCCGCAGTTCTCTATTCGCTAGTCTTTGGAAAACTTTTGCAAGGAGAAGAAAACCGTTTTTATTTTATCCGTATTTCATTAGTGTAGGTTTAGGAAAAATAAATGAAGACAGCCAAAACAATTACGACTCAACGTCCCATGAACCATTGTGGCAAACGATATTGTGAGGGTCTCATACATGTGATGAAATTTTTAAGTGGGTTTTCATTTACAGTTGCTAAAAGAAAAAACATGACACATCATCATCATTTTTTTCTCTTTACTTATATTTGACTTCTGTTAAAAAGTTAACATTAAACCATCGAATAAAGGACGTTCTTTGCGCTAACTAGAATTCTCTAAAACATTTATCGACCATTTTTCATATCGACATTCTTTTTCTCGACTTTTTTCCTTTGAGATTTCTACAGGCAATCACTAGGTTTCTTCTGACAAAATAAAACGTTG
>CAJNOL010002816.1:0-31123 GCA_905250125.1 Rotaria sordida | reverse complement strand
CATTCATTTTTTAAAAAATTCTCATAATTTTCTCGTTTTCTTTTGATTTCTTCCGTTGTATAATTGAGTAAGTTTTGGCTCTTCTGAATTTTACAACAACATGGAAAACTTCTTTTGAGAGAAAAAGCTGATAATTTTGTAAAGACTTGAATTCTCTATGGAATGAGCTTAGTGCAGCATCTGATAACGATTGTTATGTATCTGAAAGACATCAGATAATAATCAACTATTCATTATACACGATCCATTAGTTTAGCTTACATCATGATATGAGTATTTTGTTAAAAGAAACTAAAGGTCAACAAATGATGTCATTCATCCTGATGATCGACATGCATGCAATAGAGAAATAAATATTTTTAAAAGGTCAAAAGATTTAGGATTAAAATATATCAAACTTGATTTTAACTTTAAATATCCTTTTTACCTCTATATCATTGATTGTACTCAAATATTTATGTTGCATTTTCATATATCAATAATATTTGGAAAAAAAACATCTCATTCACGTCTTCAGTCAATATTTTTAAAGTTGAAATCGATATTAGAATCTATAGACTTCGAAATAAAAAGTTCTGAAAGCTATTGTATTAGATGATTTGCTTGTTAATTAATGAAAGACAAGTTTTTTTTCGAAATCATTCTATTCAATTTTTGTTTAAAGTAAAGTAAGTAGATAAAATAAACTTTAATTTAAAAATGTCTATTTCAATAAAAGCAAAAGAATGATGAAATATGGGTTTCTTTTGAGTCATCATCGAGGATATATATGAAAGGATGCTAGGTAATACGTATGTTTATTATCTTTCTACTCGTTCTACTTTTGATAACGACATACAATCACATGATAATTGTGTATGTATTTAAATATTACGATGTCTTGTGTCTTGTAGATATTTTGTTTCTTCCCTTCGTTTAAGTTTCGTTACATCATTGTTTAAGTAAACAATGGTGTTTAAAGGAACAGTAACTATGATTGCTCGAATAAGTCGAGCAATTCTTTTTCGTTCATTGAAACCAATATATCCTTCTCGTGGTCATGAAATAACACAAACTAATAAAAATCCTCAAGTTTATTCAAAACATCCATTATGTTTCGATTCATTTTCATCTATTTATCGATCACTTTTTTCTTATTATGGGTCATTGATTGGTCGTTACTACCAACAAAATCTTTCGAATATACTGCCATATCGAATGACACTCAATGAACTCAAACGGCGATTTTTTTTTGCTGGTTTGTATTTTTATTCTTTCTTCATTTTTTTTTTGTTGACTCTTTCATATATGTATGCATATCAGTACTTTCATTTCTTGTGCACACGCAAAAGTAATGAGAAACAGAGAGAACAAGAAGAGTTTTTTCTGGGTGTTCTGTCGTATAGTTGCATTAAAAAAAAAACGAATTTATGCTATATAGAGAAGAGAAATTGTTATAATACAACCAACAAGAAAGAGAGAGAGAGAGAAAAGACTAGAATTCTCCTCTTTTTTCTTCTTCTTGTTCTTCTCTTTTCATAAAAGTACATAGCACAGATCACCATTAAGCAGGCCAAGACAAGTGAATGTCGTCTCCGTTCAACATTTGTATAGTAACAAAAGAGGTGAACGAACGAACGAACAAATGAGTTTCTTTTCTTTCTCTTTTTCTCTATCAACTGGTTTGTGATCTCGGAGGGGAATAGAACATGCTGTGCTAAACGCCCGTCAGAAAAAGAAAAAGGCAGACAATGATAATAATGTGATGAGATAAGATGACATATAGAACAACTGTTCTAGGCTTTGCCCTTATCATATTCGGTAGACAAACTTGAATTTAACCATTTATCTCTATTAAGCTGTATTTATTTTATATATACATTTTGTGTACCGATTTCTTTGAAAATAGTTGACCGCAAACCCACATGCACATATATTTTTTTTTCTTCTTCTTCTTTCTTTTCTATAGTTAATGTTGAGCAGTAAATTAGAGTAGTGAAGCATAAAACATTGATCAATTCCGCAAGGGAATATTAAAATACTATTAAGAATACGAAGAAAACGATTTGAACTAGTCAAACATTTACTTATTGAAATAAGAAGTTTACTCATAATTTTTAGTTTATCATTAAATTGACATAGAGAAAAAGAAATTTCCGGTTCAATGTGTTGTTTATTTTCTTCCTTCCGTTTTGCAGACAATAAAAAAGAAACAAACGTAATAATTTTCTTTTTCTCCTAAAATGAATATGAATATTAATCTTCATATGATTTCTATTTTATTTAGGTCCAACTAGTTCACGTCTTGTTTTAAGTCTTCTCGGCTATTCACTTTTACCACAATCATCATTTGATTCTAGTCATCTTGACAAAACAATCAATAAAATTGGTATTCTTCTATCAAAAAATACCAACGTGGATCAATTAAATGATGATAATGAAAAATATAATCGAGCATCGCTCGATGATTTTGAATTAGGTCGTTTACTTGGTTATGGTTGTAATGCAGCTGTTTATGAAGCAAGATTTCGTACATCATCACAAAGAAAAGCTCAAATAACAAAACAATCAGATTTTATAATTAATGATGAAAACGGTAGTGAAAGTGATATTGAAACAGTTTCACGTCAATCATCAAATACTTCATCATTGTATGAAGATTCATATGATAACCTTGATGATGAAGAACAACTCCATGAATTAACATTAAAAGAAGGTATGATAGAGGTTTCCCGTTATATGACAAAATAAATTAAGGTTAAGTAAAAACATATAAGCTTTAATGATTATAGTAAAACTAATGTGATTTATCAATGAGAAAAGAAAACACGAAATCTGAAGAAACTTTATGACCTTTGAAATTTACTGTCTTCTTTCAAAAAATTATTTGAGTTATTTATTTCTGATGATATATTCAAGGTTATATTTCTATGGAATTTTGCATTAAAAATTACCTTGATCTAAATATTCAATATGATGATTATGAACAATTATAAATCTTATTAAATATGATTGAAAGAAAAAGCAACTAATTTTTTTTACATATAGATGGATTATAAGAGAAATTAGTTTTTAATAGCGGGTTAAATACTTTTGAAATAAGCAAAATGAAACGACAAACATTATTAGATAATAATGAGAACATGAAAGAGAGCATACCAATGATATCTAATTATATATATATATATATATTTCATAAAGCTATGCATTGTTATCTTATGCATGAACATTTGTGTGTTCATGATATAAAGTAGTTGCCAGATGCTTTATGTTATTGACAGATTCAATCAATCAAAACAGTTCTGAATGATTATGTGGTAACCTAAATAATACTGTGACATAGGAAATATTTAGAAAAAAAATCGATTATTAAATTTATATCAAAATTATATTATCAGTAGAGAAAGAAGATAAAATATCAGCTTCGCTTGAATAATTTCATTTTCTTATTAAAAAAAATTTTATTACTTTATAATTATAGTTCGATATCGAGCATCGACAAATATGAATAGATCATCTAATATTGAATCTAATGTATCACCATGTAAATATTGATTTTAGATTATCTATTTCTAAAAACTCATAATTTGTTCTATTTGTAGCTGGTCAATTTAATTTAGCTATAAAAATGTTATTTAATTATGGTATTCAATCAAATGCTGAAGCTCTTGAAAAAGCTATGGATAAAGAATTATTACCATTACGTAAATGTTCTTATCATCCAAATATAGTTCATATGTATTCATGTTTTGTTGATTCATTTCCATTATTAAACGAAGCATATATATATTATCCAATGGCAATACCAACAAGTTTATCATCAGATAGTTATGGAAGAAATAAAACATTATTTATTGTTATGCGTCGTTATGATTTAACATTAAGTGAATATATTCGTTTAAATAAACCGACACATCATGAACGTTTAATACTTTTTGCACAATTACTTGAAGCTTTATTATATTTAAAACGTCATTCAATTGTTCATAGAGATTTAAAAAGTGATAATTTACTTATATGTAATTCAACTGGTGAACTTGTTTTAGCTGATTTTGGTTGTGCTTTATATCAACCACCAAATTTAAAAGTACCTTATACAACTGATGAAATTGGTAAAGGTGGAAATCTTGCATTAATGGCACCTGAAGTGAGTTTTATATATTAAATTTAATGATCAATTAAAAATTTGATTATTTTTATATGTAAATATAAAAAATTGATGTGTAGATAATGAAACTTTGAGAATGTATCATAACATTCAGAAAAGCTCGATATTTTAATACAGTAGGAATAAGAAAATTATCGATTTTAATACAAACAGAATTGTTTAGTCTTAGGGGGCACCATAATTGCATGACTAAATTGTTCGACAGATATATCAACAAAGTACTATGTTCAAACCTTGATATCACCAGCCATGGAATGACCTTGGACAAGTCGTTAGCGGTCATGTGTCTCAGATTATCCATTCGATAGTATGCTGATTATAGCATGACATACACTGCTTACTTTTCATTTGCGAACATGAATAAAATTGTTTTAAATTTTCAGTTGATTATAAAGTTGATAATTTTATTAGTTTTCTATAAAACAATTAAATTTGATAGTTGACCTTGAAAGAATTGATTAATGAGAATGCATATAGAAAATAAAATTATTTTACAAAATTTTAATTAAAAATTATTTTATTTTAAGAAAATTTAATGTAATTTGTAGAGAACGTAAGTTTTTTTGTTCAATAAAAATGTTTTTTTTAACCTCAAAGCATTTGCTGCGCTGTATCAAGGGCATGAGCTTTTAAGCAGAAAAAAAAATTTTGACCTAGGTAAAATTGAATTAGTATCTAGAAGACTGCACATGGAATAAAGAAAAAGCTTTTTTTTGTTAAATAGTAATTATCATGTTTTCTATGGAATAAAATTATATGCATATTATAATTGGTCTTGAAAGTAATCTAAGCCGTAAAATAAAGTATTATTATCGGTTAGAACTAAAATAAGTATGTTTTTTCGAAAGAGAACTATATATTTTGGATGGATCTTGACTAGCTGAATGGGTTTTTTATTTACTGATAAATTAGTACTCATAATGTACGAACGAAGGTCATCGATTTGCACTTAGCTAAGACGGATTTTAATCGAAGTCAAAGAAGTTTTATCATAATTTATAGTGGTAATTCAACATTAATTGCTAATATGAGATAGAGAACTGCATCGATATAAGTTTTCGTACGTGTAACCAGGTACAGGTATCTTACCTGTGGGTTGTATTACTATCACATACCGCTGATAGTTTCACAGAACGATGAATCAACTATGTGATCAAGGATATCGTTATTAAAGCAGCAGCATGAAGAACACATACTCTCAAATTTTTTATGAATTGTACTGTTTATATAAATGCTCTTGTACTTCGATTAGTTTGTGTCCATTCGGTATTAATTTCCATGTTACAATTACAAATAGATACCGGGTGATCCAAAAGTTTTGCAACATTTTCAAAAAGTTAACTTTATTGATAAAAGAACAAAGTAAAAGAATAACAATATAATGTTCATAAAGCTACATCGAAGTACTAATAGAATCAACAATGTTCATTAATAACTAGTTCACCTTCATGATTTTCTACAGAATACACTCTTCGAAGGAAAGCACCGATAACTTCCCGTAGGTAACTAAAGTCAATTTTCATGACTGCTTTCCGAATTTCTCGGCGTAAATCGTTGATCGTTTTTACTTTTCTGTATTCCATTTGACTTGATATCCTATCCCAAATTGAATAATCCAATGGATTAAGCTCTGGTGAATTGGGTGGCCACTTTTGCTTTGAAATGAAAAACTTGAAGTGTTTTTTGCACCATGCCTGAGCCCGACGGTCGGTGTGAGAGCTTGCCCCGTCCTGTTGAAAGCCCCAATTTTGATGGCCAAATAACCGGTTACCTTCCTCTTTGTAAAACGGTAACAATTCTTCATAATACGTCTTACCATTTAGCCGTTCGTGGTTCGCAAAAAAATATGGTTCCGTAAGTCCGTTCCATGTTGCTCCCAATGCAACCATGATCGACACTGGAAATTTTTCCTTTTCATGAACACCACCACGTTCATTAGCATCGCACCGATTGTCAGCCCAAACAACATCATTTTTAGGATTAAAATAACCATTCCTTGTAAATATTTTTTCGTCGGTAAACATCATATTTTCCACTTTGTGGCGATTAATATTTTTTCTGATCCATATGCAACATTTTTTTCTTATTGGTTTTTGATCTTGTTTCAACTTTTGGACATTAATTTTTCGATAACATTTCTTTTCTAAATCTTCAATAAGTACTCGTCTGATGGTTGCATATGTACTTTTAAAATCATTCGCCATTGTCCGTATACTTTTTCGACGAATGTTGGAATCAAGCCGTTTTTTGACCAGATTTATAAGTCGTTTTGTTCGTCCAGTTCTTGGTCTTCCTGATTTTGATTTAACACAAATTAAGCCAGATTGTTTATAACGACGTAGCCAGCGATGTATCGTGGTTCGGTTAACCTTATTTGCCAATAATTTTGCAATTTCTGGAGCCTTTTTCCCACTTTGAAAGTGGGAAATTGCTACATTTCGGA
This sequence comes from Rotaria sordida, assembly GCA_905250125.1. Lineage (NCBI taxonomy): Eukaryota > Metazoa > Rotifera > Eurotatoria > Philodinida > Philodinidae > Rotaria > Rotaria sordida. Next base: position 24,533 of record CAJNOL010002816.1, on the reverse strand, counting down.
GATCATTGCTTTTAACCATCTGAAATTTAAGAAAATAATAGTATAGAAATAGTAACCTATCAGTATGATGTGGGACATAAGTGTCTACTAAAACATGGAGAAATAAACCACGAATCTCGACAAAGAGGTAGTAGACAAAAATTTTTCAAAATGTTGCAAAACTTTTGGATCACCCGGTAATATGTTCAAGATCAAGAAAAAAAAGCTTATTGTAACAATGATATCTAGTGAACTCTATAAATTGCAGTTAGTTAAAAGTAAAATTGAATTTGTAAATTTTCAAGAATTTAAAAAAAAATGAAAACTTCAAGATTTTGGATTGTTTTTTATTTAAATAATTGAAATTAGAGAGAACTATTGAAATTGAGTTAAACATTTTTTGAGTTTCGGTTTTATGTTCACCATTAAGAAGACACGTATATCACCTGCCAGAGATGTTCATGGCAGTGCTATCGCTACCGTGATGACGTCAGCGGCAGCGTCTTTTTTTTAGGGAGATTGCAGAATTGCATGGATTTATATTGGATTTGAGTGTCTACAATTTCAAGAGTTAGAATTGTAGTCAATCTGATAGATTCAATCTAACTGGGCTAAATAAGCACAGTGACGGAAGAGATTTTTGAAGAGTTTCTAGAAAATCATCGCGACAGCAGCATCTTTTTATATAGCTCACCGAGCCATGGCAGCAGCAGCAGATTTCTAGCCGCGATGGACATCTCTTCCACTTTCTCTTTTGATTAGTTAGTGTGTATGGAGAGCTCAAACAATTTAGTTCAAGAACTCTACGTTAGACTGGCCTTTTGTCCAGAACTACTGTGCTAGTATTAGTTGTAGAAAAGATATTGAGCTATTGAATCTGCCACTAGACTGCACTCCTTACCAAAGGATATGAATATTCTTCTTCCTTCTTTTAATCTTGGTAATTGGATTTTGACTTCAATCTGCATATTAATTTATTAAAATAGACAAATTTTACAAGATATATTTTGTATATGATACATGATTTTCTATATTGATTTTATTAAATTAGATTATATCATGTCAAGCTGGTCCAAAAAGTTATCTTGATTATAGTAAAGCTGATCTTTGGGCAAGTGGTGCTTTATGTTATGAATTTTTTTCTCTACCAAATCCATTTTTTCATGGTTCATTTCGACAAGAAACATATAATGATCAACAATTACCATCACTTTCACCTCTAGCACTTCCACTTATTGAAAAACTTGTTCATTCCATGTTACGTAAAAATCCTAAAGAGGTATTTACATATAGATTTTTTTTTTCATTTGATTTTATCTAAAAGATTTTTATTGTTTTTAGCGTCCATCAATATCTCGTGTTTGTAATTGTATTCAGTTATGTCTTTGGTTTAAATCAACAACTTTAAAAATGAGTAAAAATGAATTTTATCAAACATATATGTGGACAGCATTAGAAACATTATTTAATAAACGTACATTATCATGTGTTGAACTTAATTTAAAAAAACTTTTTTTTCAACGACAATGTTCTCAATCATTATATGATGCACAATCATATCTTAATCAACTTTCAATATAAATTTAAAAATTAATTGAACATGTTCATTTTATATTTTTTATATTCTGTACATTAGAATAAAGACAGGAAAAAAAAAAAGAATAAGTCAAATGGTTTCTTTTTCTCTTCAATTAATTAAATTAGAAATATTTATTTGATAAAAGAGTGCTTTATTTTTTTAAAAATAAGTATTACAGTAAGTATACGTTTTCAAAGACCTTGATAAATGAGTTCACGTTCAAGTTGAATGGCCGTACAACATGGACAAAATGTTGAAGCACAACAATCTTCGCATAAATCACCCTGAAAAGAACATTAGAGTTTATTGTCTTGTGTTTAATACTATTAAGTTTATTTATTAGTTCAAAGAAATCATATCCTTTTTCATATTGTCTATTGATTTATTCAAAGAATCACTATCGGATACCGAAACATGCGACTATCTAATAGTCTGATCAAATCAAATTGATAAACATATAGATGTCTGAAATCTAGTAACAAAAAGTAATTAGCAATAGATTTACTGATTATCTGAGTGGAGTAGGAGGGTATTATGGTCGATAGAATCTCTAACGAAGGTTAACAAATTAACAGAAATGTAATATTTTTTCCAGTAAGAAAGATTTCGATGCTCTCATTTCGTTTTTGAAATGTAAGAACAAGTCAAACCGAACATATTACTGAACCAACGTCAAATTCGATCCAAAACTTTATTGAAAAAAAAAGATGAAAACGAATGTACGAATAAAACGCATGAATCTATTACTGTTAAGAGCCTTGAAGATTTTATTTAGACTTTCAAACATTGAATTGTTGTGGGTTATTCAAAACTTCTGATGTATTGCAAATCGATCTCAAAGATATTACATTTATTTATTAAACCTTTCAAAGAAAGATCAAGATCAAGACTTATAAATATTTTTTATTTTATTTCATCTCAAGATAAGTTTTTTTTTCTTAAATTTTTATTCTAATTACACCAAGAATTTCTAATCTCATCAGAGTCCGATTCGAGTCACAATAACTTGTTTGATGCTGTATTTTACATTAGCAAAACAGTAATTTTATATAAGATATTTTAAGAAAGCTTGTATAGGTTCAGCAAAATGGATGCTTATTCTCTAAAATAACTCACTTTGATTGACCAAAAAAAGGTAGAGCCCATCGGATCCAGAATTGTCAGATTCGGACTCAACCGAATCTGGATCGGTACTAGAATCAACCAGACGAGCTCTGCCTCAAAGTATCTGTAACCTCGGGTCGAATCAAACAAGGTCGGACCCAATTATGGTCAAATCCAAATGGATTGAGTCTCGAAAAACTAACCCATATCAGACTCTTCACTGCAAAATAGTACTCTTATCTAATTAATATCCTGTTGTATATATTATATTCGTCAAATTAATCATATGAAAAATTACCTCAATACGAAATGCCGTACGAACTTTTGATCGAAGTGCAAATTTTGCGCAAGGATTCAGACTGGTCCACATACTTTCACCGGCACGTTTAAATAATCTACATTCGAAACACCATGAACAACAGAAAGCAAAACAACCTCAAAAAATAAAAGTCAAAATAAATAATTTTCAGAATTAAATCAATAATATTTACATTGAGAAGTATCTGCACAACATGAACAAAGTTTACTCGACCATGGATGTTCAAAATCCCAAACATTTCTTCCAGCTTGTGTAACAACAACATTTCTAGAAAAAAAATAATAAATATTTATTTCAAATAATTAGGTTTTATTGATATTAACGTACACATGAGCCATTTGTTGGCGAGTTTTAATTTGTTCATCAGTTAAATTATAATTATCTATTGGAACAACACGTGGAGATGGTTGAAATCGCATTGGTTCTAAAGAACGAACAAAAAAATCCTTGTGTTTATAGGTATAATAATTGATTAAAATCAAAGAGAAATATGTATGTTTTTCTCTGTTTGAGTTTTTCTACTAAATTTATTCATTTCTATTTTGTAAAACATCCTCTAAAAAGAATGTTGAACTATAGAGGTAGAGGTTTGGACCCTCCCTCCTCCGACAGGCAAGTTAGAAACGGTTCATCACAGGCTGTAACACAGATCTTGGCAATATCAGACTTGGAATCGGGATCTTATTGGTCTAGAAATATGAGTACTAAAATTTTCAACTGACAAATTTCCAGTGATCATCAAAATCACAGCTCTAAATTTTGAATTCATGCTTTTTCATAGTGTAATAAGGGTTTCGTATCATGCTACATGTATTGATTATGATCACAAAAAGTTCACCAGTCATTAGAAGTTAAATTCGATATACACTAGAGATTTTCAATCTCAAAGTTTTGAATTCACATTTGTTGGGCTACTTTTATCGTTACATAAATATCAGAAAGTATTTTGTTTTGTTTTGGAAGTTCTACCTACTGCTACCTCATACAACTGTGACAATATCTAGGTATTAAATGATCTAGAAATATGAAGCCTGATATAAAAATCGAACTTTGAAATTCATTCTGTCTTCCTATCGACAGTAGCAGACTTATACAAATTGAGAAGCCTTTCAGTTGGGTCAACTAATGATTTCAAATAAGAAAACATTAAATTTATCAGTGCTTGTAAAGAACTTATATCTTTCTTGAACAAAACCAGGCAAAACAAAGCATAGACACTGTTAAATATCAGTCACTATGAGTTAATAGATGAAAAGTTTTGAAACAAATTCTCTCCTTCCTTCTAAGTATTAGCGTATATGGGATCCGACAGACTAAAATAGAATTTATTACTATTAGAAACTTCAACAATCATATGAGTTTCCCATTGTATGTCTTCGTGAAGCTATACTAATAAACTTTTTCTCAAATGAACTAGGAGCAGATTAATAGACACGTACAAATGTACCAATTTTTTACTAATGAATTCTTGAATTGAATCAGTCGATTTTCTGGTGATTAAGCTGAGAATTCCAACTAGCCAACCCCGTTGAAAAGAATTCCATCCACTTCAATTGTAAGTGATACTCTCTCCTCCGCGTCACAAACGATCATATATCAATAACGACTTCTAATAATATATGAACTACTTCGTTGTTGAATTTCTCAAGAATTGAGTAAAATGATGGTGAAGAAATGTGTCTCAACATAGATAGAATAAAACAATCTTCCTGTGATTAGTAACAGCATCTACATCGTGTTTCATATGTTAATCCCACAGAGATTAAACTAACAGTTTTTTTCTTATCTAAAGTTATTATTAATTTATAACAATCGTTGTCAAAATCTATATTTCATAGAAACACGAAAATAAATAGAACAAGATTATAGTTTCGATTCAGAAGGAATTTGTACATGTATATGTGTATATATGTAACATACCACGCTGGAAATAATTTGTTGTCATTGTTGAAACAAATTCAATACCTATTAGTTGATTTTGTGACTGTTCACGTAAAGGTCTTCGATATTTTATACTCTAAAAGAATCTCTTGTTTTTTCTTTTTTTCACTGCAAAAATGTAATGATTGCTTTTAATTTCTTATTCTTCAATCAATATTCTTGCCTGACTTCTCTCTCTCACTCTCAAAGTATTAATTGTTCGTTCGTTGAGGACATACACGTTCGTTTGCTCTTATCAACGACATCAACACAATAGAACGTCGTTTCAATCTTTAAAATTATTCTCTTTGAATGATTTCAAATGCTTTTTTGTTTTCTACTAACAAACAATTTAACTATCTAAGAGAAAGAGAAAGAAGAAAATTTTTTGTGATTTCTATTGACAATATATGTTAAAAAAATTCAAAGATTCATAAATTTCTATCAACATCAAGTAGGAGTTCTAGTAGTGCTGATAGAAGATGTCAAATATACTTATGATTTCATAATAAGATATTTGTTTTAACAAGAAAAACACAATGAAAGTTCTTTATAGCAAGAGTAATTAGTGTTTTATTTTTTTGTAAGCCATGCAACATGTATTCGTACTTTTTATGTTGCATCCACTTTCGATATAACATTCCGTATGTTTGTTGTAGGATACTTTCATTATTAAGATGTAAAAAGAAATTTTTGTTTTTGTAAAAAAATGTCTGTCTGGTTTTTTCAATTATTCTTTTGATTTATATTTTATTATACTGTTGAATACTGTGAATATTTTATTTCTGCCCATGAATGGTGAAGTTAGACATTATTAATTTTTTTTAGTTTATATTATATATAATTGGGTTAATAATTGAGAGAAATTAAAAATAAATACTAAATTTATTAATTTTAAAGAAAGAAAACTTGAATAATAACAATAAATAATTCATAATGAAAATACAGTATAGTATAATTTTATGAACAGAAATTTCCGATCTTGTTTAAGTTCATCGATATATTATGTATATAGTAATGTTTATAGATTGGTTTGTATTGTATCTTCTCTAGCTGTTATTGTTTGTTGTCAAATAAATAATTAGACTGAAGTTACAAGTGATATGTTTGAAGTTGATGATGATCGTACTAACAATAAAAGATCGAAAATTTCTATTCATGAAATTATACTATACTACATTTTCATTATGAATTATAAATTTATTACTGTTATTAATCATTTTTCTTGTCAAACGGGCAAACATTTATATTTAAATAGTGTGACTTTTCTTTGAATTTACTTCGTTTACAAATTGAATCTTCTTAGCACAAGTTAATGAATCAAATTTAATTCATTAGAAAATTTTTCAAAGAATACAATCCTTTGATTAAAAATCATACATTCAAAATATTGAGTTTTCTTAACTCATTTCTCTGTAATCACTATTAAATAATAATATATTGTTTTTTTAAAAAGTTATTTTTGATAGGAATTAAAATGATGAGAACTCCTGGGAGAATATATCATATTACACACATTAGAATTAAATGTATAGGAAGTTCGAATCTTCTCGAAAATCAATGTCTTTTTTGTAGAAATTAGAGTAGATATTTGAAAAAAGAACTGCTGAACTATATTGCACAAAATAATGAATGTGCATTCAATAGTAATATAATAGAATGAGAAACAGATTTATTGTGTTATGATGGAATTAACGTGAAGTCTTGATTCTCATACACTATTGGTTAATTCTATAATGAATTTATAATCAAATTGAAATATATTTATGATGCTGAAATTGTGGCTATTTTGTTTTTCTTTTGTGTCTATTAAAAAATTGATTTGAAGTATAATTCAAAATTTGTGATTTATATTTTTTGTTTACGGATAATTTCATTTAATTCCATAGATTTGATCTTCTCTTAATAAAAAGAAATTAATGTAGATTTTATTACCAACAGAGAAGGAAAATTGAACATTACTTCATCATTTTTTTTTACTATAAAATAAATTCCATTAATGTAAATTTCAAAAAAGATTTATAAACATAAATTTTTGTAAAAATATCGAGCAAAATTAAAATACAAAGCAAATTCTATTTAACAAAATAGTATTCTTTATTTTTTTGGAGCACAAATTCCACATAACAAAATGAATGTAACAATAATAAGCAATAGAAAAGCCACATAAGTAGCAATCATCAGACCAAAAGCACTAGAATAAATTGTAAATAGACAATAAGTTTGTAAACTAGAATCATTTGATTGAGCTGTTCTAAAATTTCCATATACTCGAATTTGTATAAGAACAAAAAAGATAATAGCACATGCTCCAATTATAGCCGTTATGAAACCTAGATACAATTAATAGAACATAGAGCTAATATAAATAGAAAAATAAGATAATTTACCAATGAGAATTAGTGATGCACGATTACTTCCTTTCTTAGTATTATCTTTTGTTGTAGATTTTGATTTTTGTTCTTTATATTTTGATGGTGTAACTGCGCAGACAAAACCAAAAGCTGCAGCAAAAAAAATTACTTCAAATACGCCACCAATAGCCATTAATAACATAATATCATGTTGTATAGGACATTGATTAGTTTGTCCTATATATTGAAAACCAAATGATAATTGAACAATAGGTATTACAAGAGTAGCAAATATGAGACATCCAATTACGATTGATCGCCAAGACATAATAAACTTCTTATGTAAATATTTGATTAAATTTCGATCTAAATTTTTGTTTTTGATTTGAAATTTTTGTATAAAACTAATCTATATGATTCATAAAGCTATTCACGTTCTTGTTATTGCTATAGTACTTCTTATGATTCCCTTTTTTTTCTGTTGTTTCAATGTCACCTCACAGTAAATTTTTTTTCTTCTTCTTCTTTTTTTTTCATCAAAATTACCGTCGTTCTCTTGTTGCTTTTTATTGACGAGTTTATTCAGTTGCCTCTCTTCCAAACAGCCCACACAATACAGGCATTATGGCGCACAATATTCGATAGTTGACAATAATAATAAAAGAAGAAAAAAAGAAGGAAGGAAAAAAATAAAATTAAAATGTTTACGCATATCCACAGCAATGAAAATAAGATGGAATTTTGAAAAAAAAAAAAAGAATTTATCAGCGGAAATAGTATTTGGCAAATAAGAATTCACATTATAATAGAATCCATCACCTAATATATATATCACAGAATAATATTTAATCGTCTTTCATATAAGTATCTATTTCAACTGTATTTTCTCCTACACTTGCTTCACCAGTATTAGCTGAAGTTGTTAATGTTTCATTCACATCAAATGTTCCAATTTCATTTGGATTGTAACGAGCAACAGTCATCTGTTCGGGATATAACCATGGTTTATGTGAAGGTTGATTTTTGGCTTTCCATTTATCATATTTTGTACAAGCTTTAGCTAATCTTTTCATTAACTACAAATAAAACCTTCTTGATCTTTCAGCTTTTTCTTTCCGCATAAAAAGATCTTACTTTTGGTGCTAATACTTTCGAAATTTTATTCACAAGCCAAGCTGGTAAACTACCTAAAGAAATTTCAAAAAAACAAAAAGTCAATCTTATTTCAACAAAAAAGAAAAATTTTATTTTTTATATGAACTAACCTCCAGGATCAGATTGTGTCATATAATAAAATATACATGATGAAGGTCCTGAAGGTATAATTAAATAACCTGTTAAATAAGATATTCCGCGAATACAATTTTTACGTGGTGGTTCGCGCTATAGAGTTATATAATTAGAAACAAAAAAATTAAATTCACTAAACAAAAATACATACAAGATGATTGACAGAATGATTAATAATATATTTTTCACTATTTCGTCCTAAATCTAGCCAACAACGTTGTGTTACAAAATCACGATTTTTAAATGGCGGTGGACTTTTAACTAGTACAAAAGAAAAATATGAACTATTCAATAAAACTTAGTTATTTATTATCTACTTGAATAATAGCCAATATCACTATTTGGTAAAACAGAACAAATTTCATAACCTTCTAACATAGCTGTATCCCATGTTTGACGAAATTCACCATCATGTATAACATCATAAAGTAATTCACTTGATATACCTTGAAATTCTGATTGAATCTAAAAAAGTAAATATATAAAATGAATTTAATTTAATTAATTAATTAATTAATTATAGAAAATAATAATTTTACTCGAAGAACATCAAATTGTGATAGAGAATTTTTTTTTGTAGATACACGACATGATGATTTATCATAACATACAGTCCATCCTTGATCAGTTGTACAATCAATTTTAAATTGACGAAAATCTTGATCATCTGGTAAAAATATTTCACCAATCTTCATCATTTTTTCGTTTTTTTTCTTATGTCTGCACAAGTACACACATAATAGCAGACTATACTCGACGTGGCTTGCTCGTTGCTCATTGGTTCCGTATTTATACAAAGCAAAAATACGAGAGAATTGATTAATTCTTTATAATCAAACATTGTCTCTTCTGCATTGATTGAAAATCAAAAACATCAATGTTTTTTTTATTCTTGAATTAATCATGAAAGCAGATTAAGATTGTATGATGAAGTTTTTTTGATTATTCGGTTTTCTTTCATTTTCATTAGAATTAATGTTTATTAGAGACATCTTTTGGCTTTAATAATTGTTATTATAATGTGAAATTGATATATATATATAATTTTGTCAACTATCTCTTACAGAAAACAATAATGTACGCATTCTTATTCATTAATGTTTTTGACACATAATTGTCATATGTGTAAGGATTGATTATCATGTATCCATATCTATGATTCATCAAAATAAATACGTCAAATATTAATTAGGGTTTTGCTCGTATTGTTGACATATGATAACTTTATTTAGACAGTTGACATGTCGTTAATTATTAAAACTTAAATGAACTAAATAAAAGATTTATAAATAATAATTTTCATGTTAAAATTAAAACAAACAATATTTCATGTTTATTTCACCTTTAAACAGACATTCTATGATAATAATAATTTTAATCTACTTCTTATAAACTATAGATGAGATAATTAATATTTTTATTCGAAAAGATATTTATCTTTATAAAATTCTTTTTTAATGTTTAAAAGAAAATTCAACAAAAAAAATTACCTTTAATTATTTCTAACATAAGTTGTAACTGTTACTACTCTTACTATTTTGAGAGACTTTATTATTTGTCATCAAATAATATGTTACTTTATATTGTTTGCCTTCTTCTTTTTTTCTTCCATTCTTCTTTTTATCTTATCGTTTTCATTTCATGAGTATTTATATTTATACTCTCCTTTTTCTTTTTTTTTCTTTTCTTACATAATAGTACATCTAATCTAATGAGATCGGTAATAGTATCATTTCTTCATTGTACACAATTTTGATACCTGAAGTATTTTGAATACTTAGATATTCGTTTATAATTCTTATAATCTAAGTGACATTTGATTAGTCAAGAAAAGAATTATAAATTAGAATATTTATGTTGACAACTATAGAATGTGTGAGAAAAAAAAAGACGGAATTTAATGAACAAGAGTAAATTGATATGTCAATCTACATAATTCATTAAATATGATTAATATGTTACATGCCAGGGTTACTAACATATGTGCACCAGATGAATTATATCATTACCATCATCCTATGAAAAGAAATCAGAGAATTGCAAAACATTAGTTGTTTTTTTTTTTATTCAATAAATCACTATCAAGAAGAATTGACTAAATACAATGATTTTAGAGTCAATATTAAATTATTCAATAGATTGACAATATCTTTTTCTGTTGAAGATCTTAGATCATTAATGGCTACATTTCATTTTTGTAAGAGATTTAACATTTTATTTTATGCTTGATAGTTATTTTTAATTTCAATATTTTTATTTTTTGTGATTGAAATTATTTTATTGTATTAAAAAATCCAGCAAAACAATACTTTTTTTTCCCAAACTAGAAAAGTTTAATCCATTTTGAGATTAAATAATAAGTATAATACATTGGTATAACTACCCTGAAGTATTATCTTGATTGAATAGTCAAACATTATATATGTAAATAACATTTGTTAGCAATATTTTGCTAAGACACTAAGAGAAAAGTAGTCAACATCTTTCCGAAAGATAAATGGAATCTTTATTGTATTAGCATTGCCTACATTAATGTAAGTATACTTGATGCATGGAGGTACATAAGAACAATTGATATAGTACTGTTATGTCTATTCAGTTTGAGACACATATACAGCATGATTTATCTATTTTTACTAGTTTTGGAGTGCCATCTACACTTCACAGAATATGAGGAAAAATCGCGTGACTATGGGATGTGGTAGGGGTGATCCTTCTCTGTTCAAAGGAATGCCGCGGAAAAAAATTACTGACGTTCTTGAGGGACTTATTTTGGCTCTTTTGCAGCAGAAATACTTTCAACCACAAATGTTAAATGAAAGATTGGTTGTCAATGTAATTTCATTGAAAAAATGAAATTTTCTCGACAATGACCAGTGTCTACATCCATTGACTGTATTAAAAGTTATTCAAATAATTGACATTGAGAATTCTCCTAGTCAATGTTTCATTGCCGAATCTTGCTGTGCCAGCTAATTAACTATCACAAGAATTATAAGATTTGCTAACTTCACTCTTCAGAAAAAAACTAAAAGTTAATAAATTAACGTCGAATCACATCGTCAGCGTGCACGCCGACTTTATCGATAATTAGTTAAATAATCTCTACAAAAATTTCATCATGATTGATGGCATTGAAGGAGAGAGAAAAGTTATTTTTTTGCATAAAAAAGGTCGATTTAGACTATCAATGAATGATAATTCAACAAAATTCATCCAATTCACTAGGATTTTATGATTTGGACTAGTATTAAGGCATCTCCTCGTTTTGTTAAAACCTAATTTCAAAATTAATTCAGATTATTATATTGACCACATTTTGATCATGTAATGTTCCTCATTTGTTTACAAACAATGAAAAAAACAAAAATAATCTTTCATCAAGACAATCATTGTTTTTTTTTTTTATGATTCAATCAAAAATTAATTATGTTAAACCCGAGGAATGAATGTTCAAATCACAAGATGCAACTTCCATGGTCTATTCAATCTGTGAGTATCTGTAACAACAGCTGAGTAAACCAAAAAATTGAAACTCTTTATGAACTAAAAAAATATTTTTTGTGCCAATGCAAAAAAGATGAATCAAGCCTATATTGATAAAGTTTTAGCGTACTGATCGAAACAAGTATTTCTTTTACTTAAAACTCGTAACTTTCATATAGAGCATCGTTTCAAATCATAACGTTTTTCTTTCTTCTATAATAATAAAAGAAAAATGAAGTGAATCATGCTGTATATGATGCCATTGTTATATGTAACAAAACTGCATTTATACTTGACTATTAAGACTTGTCAACAGAAGAGTCTCTTATTGACTGAAATAACATGATGATCAGCATGATTAGATTTCCTTATTTTCATATAAGAATTAATGTTATAGAGTTGAGATTGTATAGAACATGAAAAAAAATCATTGTGTGCTTCATTTTTGCAGAAAATTTTCTCGTACCATCCGAAAGGCATTTGATCTATTTCGATAATTACATTTTATTTCTTGCAAAAAATTCCTCAAGCATCATTAACATGCTGAAAATCATATCAAAAAAATGAAAAATAAAGATTTTCTTGGGAACAAAATCTCAAGTGAAATCACCTTTTCATCAGCAGAAAAAAAAACTCATTATGAGTGATTCTTATGAAAACCTTGGGAAGTGTATAAAATGACATACAAGTTTAATGGCGAAAAAAGTCTATCGTCACCATTCAATATCAATTTTAATTGATCATTGCTTTTTTTTTTTTGCTATTAAAATTTTCGAAATGTTTGGAAACATAAATATTCCATCGGAGAACAAAGTGAATTTCAATCAAAATTACTTGTTAACATTCTTGAAGTTAGAAAGCGATTCTTCAGCTTTTATTTTAGTATTGTGAAGAATTCTACACTGACAATAGAAATCATTGTTCTATCGATTGAAATATTGGTTAATAATATTCTTACTCGTTATTACACTGATTGATGTTGATATAGTGATAGTTAGTGTCATGACAATTCCTATAGCTGCAATCAGAAGTGCAATGAATAGATTGAAAGAACTAAGATCTATTTTTCTACTTATCGAATAAAGTCTCTAGAATTAGATTGTCTAACTTATATAAGTGAAAATCCCATGTGTACGTGGTCGAGAGAAATTATAATAAGTGTTCGAAATTATAAATTAAATTTGATAGAGCTTTTATTCATAGACTATCAACTGTAGAAGGATAATCCAAAGCGAAATAAAGGCTGAAATAACTATAAACAGAAGTTACCTTTTTTCATAATTTAACACATATACAGAATTCGTTTTTTTGATTGATTTTACTGTTGTGAATGTTCTTTTTAAGTTAAAAAAGAAGTCTCGAGTGAAACATCAATTAACATTGTGCACAAGTGACAAAGAATCAAGGCCGATGCAAAATGCGAATAGCATAAATAACATTGAATATATTATTTTTTTCTAAATTAAAGAAAAAGATAAATGTTTGTTGAAATGAAAAATTAAGATAGAATTTTTTTTTCTCATAAAGATCATCTTTCTTGAAATATCAATCGATTTATTCGAATTTGTTGATAATAGTAATGAAAATCAAATTTAAGAAAGAAAATTTTCAGTATATTCTTTGAATATATTAATTTAATTCTTGTAACTATCATATATCAATCAAGTACAAAATCAGAAAAATCTAATAAATTTCTAGTCTTTTTTTCTGTATATACAATCTATTTGATGTAAAACTTTAATGAAAATTTGAATATTTATGAAAAAAAAAAATTTTTCCCTAGATACAATAAATTGAATCATTTATTCTTCTTCGATTATTTATCGATTTTTGTTATTTTTTTTTTTTTGTTTTATTTCAATATTCAATTAAATAAATGAAATCATATAATACGCAACTACGTTCATCAAGATCTTATTGTTCTTGGATGTAAGTATTATAAATGTGTTCAATAGATATATTCATTGAAATCTATATGATAAATGTTAAATAAGTTTCTAGAGAAAATTTTTTATCTTCATTTTAGATAACTTAATCAATTTTTATTTTTTTTTTATTTTAGAGCTGGTATATTGTTGACTATTGCTTGTATATTATTTATTATAAGTCATATACATGTTCGTTGGAGTAATTTTCCATTTGCATATCGAAATATTGGTTCAGTTTATACTGGTTTATGGTATCGACATGCAGTTTATAGTGGAAGATTAGTTAAATTTAGAATAATATGTGCAAATGAAAGAATGCCATGTATTAAACTCATTATAGCACGGTAATAAGAACATAAAAAACAATGCTTAGTTGAACATAGATTAAAAAGTTTATATTTTAAGGATCTTTATGGTTATGACTTGTATTACATCGGGTATTGGAGCTATATATCTTTTTATTATTTCTATGTTTAAAAATATCAATAAATCTATTATGTATATTGGTGGATTCAGTTTGGCTTGTCTGTTAGTTCCCTTTTTGTTTTTTTTTTCTTTATATTTATTTATGATAATATTAAATTATTTATTTAGTTCTTTTGTATTGGGTACGATTGGTTTTTTATTTGGACTTAGTTGGGTTATTCAATTTGAAAGAGATAATATTGGTAGTGCTGCTATATGCGCTTTAGTTGGTTCATTGTTTTCATTTATTAGTGCCATTTGTGCTTTTTTTATTAATTCAAATTAAATAAATTACAAAATTAATCTATGAATGCCAATTGTATTCACTAGATATTGTTTAACTGCTGATATGATTCAATTCAAAATTCAACATCGTACTGACAATGTTGAATGATAAATATAAATAGTGTTTCATCTAGATTTTCTCTTCCGAAAGAGTGAAAACTTATTTTTGGAAGCATAGACTGTTCGAAAAGTTCGAACGAAAAAAAAACCATGAATACCACTTCAACCATTCAAAGGATTTAAACATCTTTCTTTTTACAATTCGATCAAATATTCATTAAAGTTTTTAGATAAAAAGTCTGCATCTACAGAAGTCAGAATTAAAATAGTTTTACTCATGATCAAATTCGAATCAGTCAACATTGTAAAATAGTAACTACAAATTGAATTTGGAAAAAACACATTCACCTGACTTTTTCTTTAGTAACTACTGTAGGTTTTGCTAGAACGTGATCGATTTTCTATAGTAACAGTTTCACAAAATCACTGAAGTGTGGTTCTAATACACGATTTAGTTGGCATATTTTTTTTTTTTGGTATCGAATTCGATTTGCAGCTTAGCTGACTCGGATTTGGCCATCAATCAAAACTATTTTAATTCTGATTTCTGAAGACATAGACATATGATCTAAAATTTTTTATAAATATATGATCAAATTGTACAAAAAAAAAATATTTAAATTCCTTGAGAATTGCCGAGCAGCTATTCCCGGTTTTTTGTTTTCGTTCGAACTTTTAGACCATTCTGTAGTATATGTCGCAGTAACTACAAACTGCAGAAGAACCCAATCATTCTTCGGAGAAGCACCGTCTCTTACACTGGATATAAATATAAAAGAAGTGAATAGAAATGAAATTTATTGACTAAATTTTACTTTCCTTTATTATCGATTTGATTTTCTTCTAGATTAAATATTATAAATATCTATATTACTTGAAGAAAAAGAAATGAATTCACTTTTCAATGATCTTTCGGTATAGAGTACTATTCAAAGACTGTTTCATAATGTCGATATCTGTTCCAAAAACTAATAATAAATGTAAGTTTGGACAGAAAGTTAGTCTGATATAAAGTTCTTATAACCAATCATTTGAGCTTCTCGTGCACACTTATTAATCACATACATAGTCACAAGGGCAATGTATGTAACTATGTAATTAACATGCTATAGGACGATTGGTTCAAAACAAACATCTTTGAACAACTTGTTCAGGGTCGTTTTATATTACGTAGTTACACTTCAATTCAAGTACGATACATTATAGATATATACCGAACAACTTCTTACTACTCCAACTATAGCAGCTTAAAATGAAGAAGTTTAATATGGGATAGAAAAGAAAAAGAATTTGTTTAAATGTATTAATTCATATATTGATACTATTCATATTCTTTAATCTGATCTATTTTATAGTAGAACTAACATTCGAACTTAATTAATGAAGCTGAAAGTTTAGAATATTTTGTTCACTATCAAATTTCGATTGAAATACATTAGCACAAATGTTCTTTTTTTCAATCTAAATCGATGTTTATATTCTAAAAGTACTATCTTTTATAAAAAAATTCTATGCTATTAATAATGATCTCGATATAATATTATGCGCACTAAGGGTACGTACGAACACATGAATATAGATTAACACAAATGTATTATAATTTCTTTATTCTTTGTTCAAATGATAAATAGATTTTGTGAATAGTCAATTTGTCAAATCAAATAGAATGACACAACTTATAATCTTTTCTATATTCTTTTTATGACAAATATACCATCTGATGTCATGGCTTCAAATGGTTTTGTATTCATAAGTGTTGTATAAAAAAATTTCATATAATTTACTAACATTTTCCTCATTGAAAAGTTTAAAACAAAAATTATATACATAATGAATTACACACACAAAAAAAAAGTTTCTTTTATCAAATACAAAAGGTCAATGTTTTTTTTTCGGATGTTCTCAATTTTGACATAAAAATGAAGCGAAAAAGTAAACTTCTTCGTTTTTTTTTACGCATACACACCTATATAATTTCTCTTTCGTTCGATCATTTGTCTATATTTGTCATTCATCACGCCTATGTATGCGTCCTTCAGTTTGTTCTTCATGTAACCAAAAGTTTACTACATACATACATAATGTAAAATCGGATCTCGTGTTTTTTTTCTTTTCTGGCATTTTTGCATTTTTGTACTCGTTTTTGTTTCAGCTGTCGTTATTGCCGCAATCTCACATACACTTAACTATGCCACTTCATTTTTTCTACGTCACCAGCGCCTAAAAGGTGAGAGTAGTATATACACTAAGCAGAAGTCCAAGAGAACAGAAGAAAAAAAAAACGAGGACGAAGAAGAAATAGAAAGAAAAAAAAAATGAACATGCATCAAATTCAAGGCTGTACTATTCGAGAATTGATGATAGTAGGTAGTTACACATTGATAAACTGTGTAATAGAAGAAGAAAATAGTATTAGGTATAAAAAGGTGAGACGACTCGTTTGCTTATCATCGACAATCATTCATCCGTAATTTTTTGAAGTTATTTTTGCTTGATAATATTAATCATCGATAGATAAAAAGAATAAATTTGTTGAGTTTAATTAATTTTTTCTTTCGCCGGAAATAATTTTCAAAGGCATAGGTCAGATGACATGCGCCTATTGACGTTTATTTTTTTTCTGTCTCAAATTTCAATATAATACAAAAAATAGTTATATTTGATCGCTTTTCTAAACTATTCTTCTTGTTTATAATTGAATATCTAAAAGAGATTTATTAGATTAAAAAATTTCTGCTTAGATTCATATAATCAAATAGGATTCTTTTTTTTTTCTTTTTTGCTAAACATTGAAAAGATTTAATTATGATTATCTTATTTTGTTTCTTCTTTTCAGATCTATAACTAAACATGTCATCTAAAAGTAAAAAAGTTACATATAAACATCCGATTGATGAAAATACTGATTATCTTGTCCCATTAAAATCTGATTATAATTTGTCAATACCAATAAAAGTAAAATTTTCTGAAACAACTTCCTTACCTCCACCTCTTCCGCCTACTTCAAATGGATTTTTTAGTTCAATCTATTTTGTTATTTCACTTCTTATTTATGTTACTATACCAATAACACAATTTGTAATTGGTCTTATTTATATTGGTCAATGTCCTGTTCAACAAATGATTGTTGTTTGGATGATTGCTAGTGGTATTTCTGGTATTTTATTAGCAATTATTGGTATAATTATTCATATAAAAGTTCGTAAACAATCATCACCATCATCACCATATGATGATCATCAGTCATATCCATTAATTATTCGAATTCTTATGCCAATATTTATACTTATTCTTTTATTTATTGTTGTTTGGTTTTTTGTTGGACAAGTGTATGTATTTGAAGTGAAATTACGTGTAGAATTTTTTGATCCAACTTTACCTGAATATTGTCATGAAAATTTATATAAAGCTGCTTATATTTTAATTTTTATTGATTATCTTATTTTTCTTCTTGTTATTATACTTAATGTACTTAGTTATGTAGCACCACCAGATGAAAATCATAGTAGTAATCATGAAAAACCACATCAAATCCATAATATAAGAACATAATAAAATATGTTTTTTTTTCTTTTATTTGTATAGAAATAATCTATATTCTTTTTTTTTTTTTATTTCGATATAACAATAAAAATGAATATATTCATTTTGTTTTATATGGAATCAGTAATAGACAAACAAAAAAAGAAAGATTACATTTGGGAGCATTATTTCTTATCTATTGTTATTCATTCTGTCAAAAAACGGATGATTTAATACAAGAGGAGAGAGAGATAAAACAAAAAGAAGAATATAAAGCTTCTTTGAAAATAGTCGTCGTAATCAGTAATATGTTACGTAAGATGAAGCAATACTAGTCTTGGTTAAGAGCACTTCCCTCTTTTTTTTTTTTGGTCATGTCTGATTCTCAGCGAGGAAGCAACGGATCTGCATGAAATTTTTACCACAGATACTTGGAAGTATTCTCGAGAGGTAAAATCGGATGTTTTCGGTTTTGGCCTTTCTATCAGAATTTATAAAGTCCTGAATGCGAGTATCTCGATTTTGAATCCGAACTTTCACGTATTTCTCTCGTAAAAAAGAAAGTCAGATCTTTGAAAAAGCTTAAAATCGCTTCTGAGATATAGTTTAAGGTATCTTCAAAAAACATTTTCAGCCTGATATGGTTCTATGAAACATTAGGGTTTGTTCGAGAAAAAAATTGCCACAACCTTATTTAAAGTTTTTTTCTTCGAAAAAATATCTCCTTATTTTCGGTACTCTATCTATGATAAAAATTTCATGCCGATCGATTGTATTCTTTTCGAAAACCTGAAATGGCCAAGACGAGGAGAATACCGTTGAATTCATTCTCAAACGTTATATTATCAACAAATTATATAGAAACTCTTTTTAAACTTGAGAAACATTTAAATGACAATATTTATCGTTTTTCTTGTCGAAGATCTAGACTAGTATCTGATGTTTGAAATATCAAAACTGAAGAACAGTTGTTCTCTATTGTATATTTGTCGAATAACATGAGTATTGAACAAAAAATATTTCATACAATGGCAATACAACGATCTTTTCTACTACCATGTCTTTATGAATAAGGCAAAGAAATGATGCTGTGAAAGACAGTTAAATTTAGGACATTTCTTTAGGTTGCCTAGAGTGAAAAAAAAAAGATTAACATAGACATGAGCCACTTCTAATCCACTGGTTTAAATTCATCGAACATCATTCATAATAAGAAAATAGATTACATGAGTGCGCGAGTTCTTCCAGGTTTTTTTTTACACAATATTTTCTTTTCTCATCTTAATATCCTTTACGGCTGATATTTTAGAGATTCATTTTCGTTCATTTTATATTAAAGAAACAAGTTAATATATGGTTCCGCTTTTACATATTTGTCTTTCTTTTTATCTCATTTATTTTTGCCTCTTTTTTTTCTTTTTTTTCTTTTATTATTGGCATTATACCGTTTTCCCTTTTTCTTTTCTTTTCTTTTCTCTTATTATGGTATTGTAAGCACAAATAGACGTAATAAAATAAAAGCTCATTGCAAAAAAAAACTGGCAATAAAACTCATTTTATTAATGCATTATATGACATTTCACTAAATTATGAATGCGATTCATCAAAAATAACTGTGTTGAATCAACTCAAACTATATATGATTATACATTTAGATGTAAATCGACGGCAAAATACATGTTCATCATGTGAAAGTTGTAGAAAACTCAAAATAAACAATGCCTAGGAAATGTTCATTTGAATTGTTTAAAATATAAGCTTTAGGGCATGATGACATGTTGTAGAAACGATGTATGTTAAGAATGTACTTATCCAGTGTTGTATCAATATAAGAAATATTGGCGACAAGAAAATTATGAATGCTTGAGATGATATAATTAAGATCAAATTTAATATTCTTATTGCAAAGACTGTCATTCTATCGTTATTTGAAGTGAATTGAACGTGAAAGAGTTTATTTATTTTAGAAAAATTGTATTTTCATCTAATAACCATAGATTTTGTACTCAATCGATAATAGAAAGAGAGAGAGAGAGAGAGAGAGGGAGAGAGATAGCACTAAATAATGTTAAATGTTTACAATTCGATGACATATTTATATAGCAGCCAACTACAGAGAATCACTTGATACATGCAATGGTCGATCTGAAGAATTTTGAAATGGAACAAGATAAACAGAGTAAATTCTTCAGTTAAAATGTGTTATTGAACATGTTTACATGAAAAGATTTGATTATTAATTTAAACGAACTAACAGGGAAGCAAACAAATATGAAAGATTGATTTTTTTTTTAAATTTTTCTGATGCACATTAAATGAGACAAACTCATTTTCTTTTTTGGGTCATTCTGATACACTTTCCAAAAGTTATTTGATAGAGAATTTTTCACTCTACAAAATTGTTTTATTTAGTTTTCAAATAAATATTTCTTATTGAAACAAAATGTCAAATAGAAATTCCTACTCAATCGTCTAACTGCGATTTTTGATTTTCTGCAAACATCTATCAATTTGTGTATGTCTTTATTTATGAAGATTTATCTAAAAAGTAATACAGTTAGCATCAATGTTTAGAGAATTTTTATTCTTTCGATTTCGATGACCTTTTCAAAGTTCCCGATGCTATTGTTCATGAGAGAAAACAAAAGCTTGGAGCGTTAAAATCTAATGATATTTTTTTAAGTATGTCAGAAAAGTATGCTTTTCAAAACAAGACCTCATATATGAAACAGCCATTTTTGCACTGTCAGATATGGGATTTAATTCTGAACAAAGTATGTGTGTGCCTGCTAAGTTGACGAATACTAATATTTAGGTTGTATCGAGATAAAATTAACAATCACATAAACATGTCAAATAAAACTTCTTTCCAGTTTTTTATTTCATTATTGTTCTTTGAATGGTTGAATAAGTATTAATATTTTAAATTTTTCTTCAGCACAAAAATATAAAAAAACTTACTTGAAAAACAAATGCAACAGTTTTGTAGAGCAAAAAAATTCTCTATCGAATTCTAAAAGTATAGTTAAGTGTTCAGTAAAAACAAGGGAAATGTTATTGTTCTCTTTAAACTGTGCTACCCTTTTATATAAAGAAAATAAATAATTTTATATAAATCAACATTCATATCTTTTCTATGTTCTACAAAATGATACTGTATGTTAAAGGTCATTCCTATATGTGAGTTATTAATTAACTAGCAGTTTTATTTTTCGATTGATTAATAAAAAACAATGTTATTTTTTTTTTCTTTATTAATTAAAGTCAAATATGAATAATATTTCATATAAAAGACTTTTTTTTTCAGGTTATTATCTGAAATTGGATATATTGTAATATGTTATACTTTATTTTTTTTTTTGTCGTCATCGAAAATGAATGAAAACTGAGCTTATTTTGATATATGATTATTCATGAATACATTAACAATTCTATCAGAAAATACATTTCTATTCTGTTCTTGTCATTATCATTAAACAAACATGCAAGTATACCAAGAACAAGCTTGGAATGGTAATAAAGTCGATTTATTTTCTATATTTAATGTTTTCTTTTAATTTTATTTTAAATACATATAGAGTCATTATGTGGTTGTTTTAATGATCGACGTATGTGTTGTTATGGATTTTGGTGTTGTTGTTGTTTATATGGTCAAAATACAGCAAAAATTGATAATCATTCAACATGTTTAACTCATTGTTGTGTGTATTGTTTCATGAGTTTATTTGGTTGTTGTTGTCTTATTCATACAGTTAGACGTGGACAATTAAGAGAAAAATATAGTTTAGAAGAAGGTGTTTGTGGAGATTGTTTAGTTACATGTTGTTGTCCACCATGTGCTATTTGTCAAGAAGCTCGAGAAATGAAAGTGAGAGGTATGATTAGTATATCTATATATATATATATATGCATATGTATTATTAAAATTTATTTGTTTATATATATAGGATATCCACCACCGCCAATAATTATAATCCATCAACCTGCTGTGTCTGTATCAAGTCTAGCTGATAGCAGCGTAAATAACTGATGAAATAGCATAATGATTTTTATATTTTAATAAAAGAAAATAATTTCAAGAATTGATTTTTATCCACATATTACTTGAATATTTAATTTTCAAGGGTATACTATAGTTCAAAAGGACTTTATTGTGTATAATGATATGAGATAGTATTTTTCATATAGAGAAAAATGATTCTTTTAATATAATGTAATTTCATATGGTTATTTTGAAAATTTTTACATGGATTAATAGAAACATATTATATTGGATATATGATGAAGAATCTTTCTTCGAATTCTAATTCATATTTATTCGAAAAACTTAATAGAGAATATTATTATTTTATCAGTCATGTGAAATGAGAATACATGAAAAATAAATTCATTTTATTGTGTTCAACTATCAATGCTTACATTTACTTTTTTTTGTTTTTTTTCACAAGATCTTTCTTAGTCAAGCAATAGGTTGTAAGATATGCCTTCATAGTTTGTAACAAATTTTTCTGAAATATCAAGTAAAATAATTCTTTGATTGACAATAAGAATTAATTTATAATGTATAGACTTTTCGTTCAAAGAAAAATTTCGAAATGAATCAAATGTTTTTTTGTACGAAAAGAGATAGTGCACAACTCCATCAAACATGATCATCTTTTTGAAAATCTTGATTCCTATATTCTTTTTTGTTTCAAATCAAAGAACATCCTTTAAAAACCTTTGAATCTAAATTTTCGTTTATTCTAGCTCACATCCGAAAGATTATCAAGTCAATACCAGATACAGAACTCTAACGAACTTTTTCGAAAAAAAAAATTTTTCTTTTGCTGAACTTGGCTAGGCAGTATTGGGTTATTTATGTGAAACATGATCTAAAAAGGCATGCTGAAGTGTAGAGGGTAAAAATTTGAATCCACTGCCTTCTACAAACTGTGATAGATTCCTCGGCGACTCATCATAAATCATGGTTGCAAG
The DNA here is from genome assembly GCA_905250125.1 of Rotaria sordida. Classification (NCBI taxonomy): domain Eukaryota; kingdom Metazoa; phylum Rotifera; class Eurotatoria; order Philodinida; family Philodinidae; genus Rotaria; species Rotaria sordida. Next base: position 1,265 of record CAJNOL010002816.1, on the reverse strand, counting down.
ATCAAAAAGTTATAAATCAGAATTTTGGCAATGAAAATTCGAAAATTTTTTTATGCCAGTTTTGGAAAAAACTCGGAAAGTAGTTAATTGACGTTTAAATACATATGTTGACTCTTTCTATTGAAATATATTTTGTTCTATTAGCTAGCATTTTATATGAAAATTGTTAGCAATATAATTTTATTTTACTTCTTCAATCTCGGTTATATTCGTATTCGAATCTTCGAACTCGTCATTCATGTTTGAATCGAATTCAATTTAACACATTAGAATTATCATATGAAAGGGTTCCTTCTTAAACTTAAAACTCAGCTTATATTAGCAAAATTATTTATTCAACTAGCTTCTTTTAATTACATAATCTGTTTAGTTTAGTTCGGAAAGGTTTTAGATTCAAAAGAGCATGTACTATTAGTAGTATCAAAGCTGTGTACTATATCATGATTACATTAGCATAATAACGATGCATTAATTACTGGAAAGAGTTAACTTCGAAGTCATAATCAAACTTATAAAAGCTCGAATTTAGCAAAGCACAACAGCTCGGAAAAAAAAATTTGGAAACATCTCGAAATTCAGAAAGTCAGAAAAAATGTAAAAACTAGGAATTTTTCCTGTCATTGCGGAGATCTGGCAACTCTGTCACAGATAGTAACAAACACTCTGGTGCTTATCAAAGACTGTGATAGATACCGTAGTAACCGATCACAGGCTTTGATGGGCACTTTGGCAATTCTCTCTGTGACAGTGTGAATAACAGCTATATCGTGGTTCACATTTTAATCTTACAGAGATTGTTCTAATAGCTTTTTCCAAAGTGATACATCAGAATCTATTCGACTGATATCTCATTCGATAGAGTGCATTTCGCTCTATCTTCTCGACAAATCCTAATAGTATATAAGCATACCAAACTCGAAACTAATACCAATTTCAAAAAAAGAGAAAAAGTGTGAGTATTTTTTGAATAACTTTTGATAGAAACTATATAGAGAACTATGATTTTCATCATTTGAAAGAAGAAGCTGTGTCACTGTATAGTTCCATATAGCATTCAACAATATGGGTTCATAATTCAATAATCAATCAGTGGTCTTCGGGAAAAGACTGAAAGCTGTATGATGATTGCATTGAGTTTCTAATATAATGAGTGCGATAGATCCGCCAACTCAAGCTCTACAAATCTACGCAAGTCGGATCTTTCTATGTTGTTTACTTTAAAAGTTATGCACATTCTAATAATGACGATGCCACCTCCATATCAG